>APFE030322734.1:35271-98768 GCA_000404065.3 Pinus taeda
AGTTAGTCTTTCTCTCTTTGAATCTAAACAACAATTAAAGTTCATCCTCTTGTTTGCATTTTAAGTTTCTAGTTTTATTATTTCTCTATGATACTGTAGGGAAGGACAACCAAGATCTCCTTAGTTAGGAGCCTCTTCCCTTGCATATTGTATTGAATCGTAAATAATTTCATTAGACATAGAATTAGTCGCCTACTCCTGCACATATAGTGCTGGCATCATCAAAAGCTTACGAGTTTCCCTGGTCGATAATTTAATGCAGCAATTTAAGCACAATAAATTGCCCAACAATGCCTGGTTGGAGACCTTCAACAAGATTATCTACTTTGCCAAACTACTTCAGTAATGTTCTCTTAAGCCTCCTTGGGGTTATGTTCATTTCAAGAATGGATTGAACAGTGTGTTGTCCACATTACATTAAAGATTGACAAAGTTACTGATGGTTTCAAATGTATTACAGGAAACATTGAAGATTTAAAATGTCCAGATTATTCTATCAAGCACTTTACCAATACATTAATTATTTTTTTCATATCTACGCTATATGTTACAAACGCTTTATGGATTCAAAAAATTATTAGCATTTCCAGCTCATTTGGACAAATGCTTTGAAAATAAACTAAAGCTTGCTCTGCCACCAAGGCTACCTTTCCGTCTCTCATTTGTTTGGGTAAGGTTTTAAGTTTGCTCATACTGCCTGGTTGGAGACCTTCAACAAGATTATCTACTCTGTCAAACTACTTCAGTAATGGTTTCTTAAGCCTCTTTGGGGTTATGTTCATTTCGAGCATGGAATCAACAGTGTGTTGCCCACATTACTTTAAAGGCTGACAACATTATTGATGGTTTAAAATGTATTACAAGAAACATTGAAGATTTAAATTTTCTAGATTATTCTATGAAGCACTTTACTAATAAATTAATTATTTTTTTCATATTTTCACTGTATGTCACAAATGCTTTATGATTCACAAAATTATTAGCATTTCTAGCTTATTCATAGAAATGCTTTGAAAATAAACTGAAGCTTGCTTTGCCACCAAGGCTACCAAAATCTCTTGAATTCGAAGACGGTTTATTCTATTTCATAATGTAAGTTTCTCTTCCCCTAACCTCAGTTCAGTTTTCTTCAACATTATTATCATAAAGCCAACGTTTCCAAACTATGTGCTGGTATCCTTTCTGGCATGGTAGGTTTGGCCTAAAGCCCATCTGTTCTCAGAGTTTGAAGTATAGAATTACTATTATTGGCAGTGATGTGTTGTAAGAAATTATTTGTTCTCTTCAATAATTCTCACTCTGTATATTGAGTCTCAAATGGAAGACAACAATACCAACCCAATTAAGTAGGAGAAAATGCACCCGGATATAGTTGTAATGTGCATATTTGTGGTGCTAGAACAAAGAGTGGGCAAGTGGAGGCACTTTTCTAATGGTGTTATGATCTTTTTGGTGTTTTTGGTTTTGAATTTTTGGGCATTGTTAAGACAACATTCCAGTGAAGATTTTTTTGGTGTACAAATTTGTGTTGCATCTCTAGACATGGTTGCACGTGCAGTGGAGGTAATTGAGCAGGAGTGTACTATTGATTTTATTGATATTATAGAGGTCATTTTATGCTTGTTGATAATTAACCCCATCCAATGATATGTTGTAACTAGATATTTTATGTCCAGTTCCAAGAGAAATTGTAGGCTCCCTCTGTGAGAATCAATTTTTCTTTGGAGACTTCTTTATGGAAAATAAAAATTTTGAGCCATGGAATTGTAGAGAAATTTTTTTAATAGGAAGTTATTGGAAAATGTTAGGAAGAATAATCTAACACCTTAAAAAACTCAAAAAAATTGGAAACGTTAGCAACCTTCAATTCTGAAAAAGTTGGAAATATTGAGAGAAATCAGATATATTTGAAACAGACCAGAGTGTTAAGGATATTTATCTGGAACCTTAAGGCACTTGCTTAAGGGTAAATGACATGTTGTAGGGGGTGTTAGAACTTTACGATAAACAATGATTTTCCCTTGATTGTGGTAATTTAGCTTGTGCATGAGCTATGTGCTAGATCTGACTTCACATAGTGATCATTGTCAGTTTATTTTGCTATTAAGACTAATGGAGTTTACAAAGTTTGATTTAAAAATATTCTGTATTCAAAAGCACCATATGGAGTGGGTTTGCTTCTATATCTTGGATGGTCATAGAACATAAGTATATTTTTTCTTTAATAATATCAAGAAGCTATGTTATCAATCTTAATTTCAATCATTTGTCCCTTATGCAACAGGGACAAGCTTCCGAATGGGCATTGTTAAGACCGACATTCTAGTGAAGATTTGTTTGGTGTACAAATTTGTGTTGCATATCCAGACATGGTTGCACGTGTAGTGGAACTAATTGAGTAGGATTGTAATCTTGATTTTATTGATATTATAGAGGTCATTTTATGCTTTCTAATAATGAACCCCATCTAATAATACGTTGTAACTACCTATTTTTTGTCCAGTTCCAAGAGAAATTGTAGGCTCCCTCTGTGAGAATCAATTTTTCTTTGGAGACTTCTTTATTTAAAATAAAACTTTTAAGTCATGGAATTGTAGAGTAATCTATTTAATCTAGATGCAAATCTACTTCAGAGACTTATTTGAGGCATGGATGGTTGCTTCTTCAATTTTCTCAACACATCTAGGCGAGTTTTAGAAGCCCTGTGAGGAAGTGGTTTGCTTAGACTCTTTCATTCTCTTTCGGCCAAAACTAGCAAAATTATGACAAATGAGATTGCTATGACAAGCTTTAGTAAAACTCCTAGTAGCTTCACTCTTAGAGATTAGAAAATTTATGTAGAGCATTTCTTGCTATTATAGTTTCTGAAAGATTTTGTTAGCCTTAGTGGCAGAGCAAGCTTTAGTTTATTTTCAAAGCATTTCTCCGAATAAGCTAGAAATGCTAATAATTTTGTGAACCCGTAAAGAATTTGTAACATATGGCGCAAATATGAAAAAAATAATTAATTTATGGGTAAAGTGATTTTCTGTAGAGCATTTCTTGCTATTGCAATTTCTGAACACTCTGGTTTGTTTCAAATATATCTGATTTCTCTCAATATTTCCAACTTTTTCAGAATTTAAGGCTGCTGATGTTTCTAGTTTTTTTGAGTTTTTTAAGGTCTAAGATTATGCTTCCTAACATTTTCCAATAATTTCCTATTTTTCCCCGATACGTATTAGGAAACATTAAGGGAGGTAGGTTTATATGGAAAACTTTTCCTAAAATGAAATGAAAATCATATACAGTAAATCGACAACTATTTTATATAAATTGAATTTTCAGTAATTAGGAATGTAATCATACATGACATTGTGGAAACATTTTTCTACTAATAGGAACTTGTTGTGTAAACTTTTTTCTATTAACAAGAAGTTTTTAGTCTTTTCTCTTTTAGGGAAAAAAAGGGAATTTTTGTTTTGTAAACCTCGTTGGCAAATTAGACTCCAATCTCTAGTCTTCATAGTGGGAGGATGGGTTAAGGTAATGAACAATGTGTTCGGTAAATTTGAGTCATGAAAAAGTGAGAGATAGGTACATTGCTACTATTTGTTAGCTATATAAACATATTATTGGAAAAATCAGACTAGTGGGAGGATTGGTTAAGGTAATGAACAATGTGGTGGGTAGTTTTGAGTCATGAGAAAGTGAAAGCTAGGTACATATCCAATATTTGTTAGCTAAAGTGAAAGCTAGCTACATGGCTAGTATTTGTTAGCTATATAAACATATTATTGGCAATGAAAATGATATACAACCACTCAATCAGAAACTAAATAGTTGTGAAAATATGTAAATTGAATTTTGGGTAATTGAGAATGTGCGTTATACACATTGAATATATTTAATATTCCTTTTTATTGGCAATGAAAATGATATACATCGTTCAATCAATCCGAAGCTAAATAGTTGTGAAAATATGTAAATTGAATTTTGGGTAATTGAGAACATGCGTTATACACATTGAATATATTTAATATTCCTTTTTATTTATTGTTTTAAAGTATCTTTGTTAGGTATGTAAACATATACTTGGTGATGAGAATGATATAGTCAATTGGCAACTAAATATTGCCAATAGGAAGAGACCTTAAATAAATTAAAATGAAGAAAATATTAAAAATTAAATTAAATGAAAAATATAACTCATGAAAAAAATCTTAGTCTAGACATAAAATGCAAAGTCATACAAAGTCATTGTTATACATATAATAGTCAAAATATTAAAAGTCATATTTCATCAACAATTAATTATGGGATTTTTAAAATAAAAATAATTTTTATGATAATTTAATTATTTAATTTATAATAATAATAATCAAGGTCATACACCTAATTGCTATCTCAAATCACCCATAGAATTGAATCTTATACATAATCAACTCTCTTTTTCAATTTGAATCATAAAGATGTGTTGAGTCCAACCATATAAACATGAATCCATAGGAAACTTTAAAATATTGTAGAAACTATTTATAGAAGACATAATATTAAAAATCATATTTCATTGTAAAAAAAAAAAGATTAAGATAAAGAATTTTATAACAATTTAATAATATAGCTTATAATAATAAGAAGAAGTTAATGTGAATTCACTCTCAAGCCATATAGTGAATTACTCTACCTTTTGCATTTGAAATTATAACATTACACAAAAAATAGATACACATTTTTTAACCTATAAGCACATTTTTAGCTATTATATTTAAGATATATTATATTTTTGGAAGTAAAAATACATTCTTTAACATATATATTTTTGACAATTAATTAATTAATTGAGAAGAAAAAAATTCTAAATATCTAAATTCAAATAATTATATTGTAAACATTATAATCATTTATCTTTGTATTTTTAAAATAACCAGTAGAATTTTGTATTTAAATATGGTATGGTGAAAGCATATAGCTTGAAATTTTATAATCCGTCAAAATTGACTTATTCATCATATTGCATGTAATGATTTTTTTAATGCCTTACTTACGACATCTGATACAATTGCTAGTTTAAAATACACAGCATCTATCTACCTAACCCTAATTTGAAAATCAATTAACAATTCACTCATTTCACATTCATATTAATTTCCACTTCTACCTAACCCTAATTTGACAATCCATTAACAATTCACTCATTTCACATTCATATTAATTTCCACTTCGTCTTTTAAATGGTTATTCAAAGATGAAACTCTATGTGCAACAGCTTCAACGGATTGAAGTGAAATGAACATTCTGTCTGCGATGTTATTCTCGCCGATACTCCTTAAACAAGTGATAGCGAAGTAATTATTAAAGAAGCAATCCCTTCGTCTTCACGTATTCAACACTATCATCCATGATCTTGTCCATCCCAAATTTGAAGGAGAAACCGCTCTCCACCAGCTTCTTCGACGAAACGTATACCTTTGGGATCGGTGGCACATCGTCAAACCTGTACAAGCATTTCATTTCAGTACTAGTGATCATATTTAAATCCATAGTCGTAATAATATAAAAAATGCGATACACTACTGATAATGATACTTACAGGGTAGTCACATTGTACTGCGGATAGCGTTTGGATAAGTAGTCTGCTATCTGTGGGACGGATATATTGACGGCACTGCAAATGTGGCGACCCTCTGCAGAGGGGTTCTCCATCAAGAAAATATGAGCGCTGCATACGTCATCGACGTGAACCAACGAAAGATGGCCGTATATCGTCTGGTTGTTTCCCGTGAGAAGGGAAAGGGTCATCTCAACGGTATAGGGGACGATGTGGGTAATGGCAGATCCCGACACCAACACAGGGTTGATGCTCACCACGTCCAGCCCGGGATCTTCTTTACCGTATTGCAGCGCTGCTTGTTCTGCAAGCGTCTTGGCAACTCTATATGCCTACACAATCAAGCAATAAACATCTGTCACAGATTTTATTTTGTCAGCAACACAGCAACAACTGCTAAATCTTCTAACGCTTTATAATGTCTGCTATACCCAGCCAGTGGGCTTTTTGGTTCGGTGGAAATCCACGTCTGTCCAGCTGTTTTCGTCAATGTACTGATTCTGCTCCTCCGACACGTTTATGCAAGCCGTCGCTATAGACGATGTGACAACCACGCGCTTTACGATTTTGGCTTTCGTGCACGACCTCAGAACATTCAGCGTTCCTTCAACTGCCGGCTTTATCATATCGTTCTACATAGCGGCAATTTCACGTTGCTAAATGTCAATGACCGATGACAGAGATTTGCCCGTCAAATACAGTTTGATTTGCTGGTCAAATATAGTTTAAAACATTATACAGAGATGGTAGTCCGTCAAATACAGTTTGATTTGCATGTCAAATATAGTTTAAAACATTATACAGAGAGGGTAGTTTCAAAGTTGTCTATAATGCGATTTTTTGGAGATTCTGGTGATGGAATCCGGCGGAAGAAATGAGGTTAAATCTTGATTTTTAGCAGTTAAAATGGTTTTTTAACTGCATATTTGGATTCAGCTCCCTGAAAAATCCCTTGGAGCCATTGATTGTGCAGAACCTACCTATCAAACTTGGGATTCCAATGAATTGTTGCCCCATTTTGACAGGAAAAATCCGCCGGAAAGAATTTCAAAAAGTGACGCTATAGACTACTGAGTTTCAAACATTATATAGAGATGGAATTTGGGGTGATTTGCTAGTGAAATACCGTTTAAAACATTATAAGATCGTCGAGATTATTTTTTTGAAATTGTAAAAACAGGTAAAGCAAAAAGGGAGAGAAGGTTATTGGAAAGAGAGAGGAGGATATTCACAAGATGCACAAATAAATCACATACAATAACACAAGTTGTACAAGTGGTAGAATTTTTATTGACCACACAATAAACCCTGCAGAGTATTTAATTTTTTGCACCAACAATTCTAAAATAACTTGAAAAGCAACCATACTATATTCAACTATGATTTAAAATGACTCTAAATTTAACTAACTAACTAAATCTTCTTGATTCAATGATTAACTTATTTTAACAAATATATGAAAACCATAAAATTTTAGCTAAATCTTCCTGATTCAATAATTAACTTATTTTAACAAATATATGAAAACTATAAAATTTGAAAAATAGGTCTGTTTTGAAATTCTACCCTGTGCAGGAATGCAGATATGTTAATAGCATGTCGTTGGGGACAATTGAAGGGGCGAAGATACTTACCTCGGGATCTTTGGGAGCGATGTCGACGGGACTGGCCACATGAAAAACGGCACCACAGCCATTGATGGCAGCGTCGAAACTGCCTTCTTCGATTAGATCTGCTCTGAAGAGCTTCAGCTTCTCCCCAGCTTCTGAAATGTCGAGGAGATGCTTCACCTTTGCTTTGTTCTCTGAAATAAGTTAAGCTGGTAATGAAATAATTTTGGGGCCAGAAATTTTGATCGAAGTTTCATTATTAATGTTCAGAGCAGTTTTACCCAATATTAAACAAATGCAAAAATAAATCAGTTTATAGCAGTTTTGTGATGACGAAGAAATAAATCAAAATTTGTATGTACGAAATCTCTAGCTTATATAATCTCTAATGGCCGCATTCTAATAACTTTACCTTTTATCTTTATTTTTAATTTTACGGCATGATTCAATGGCTCCCCAATTTTACAGTGCTTAAATAGATGAAAAGAGGCAAGTTATGGAATAAAAGGAGGCTGAGATTGAAATTACCTGGATCGCGCACTGTAGCATGGACAGTGTAGCCCTTGTCGAGTAGACGCTTGACCAACCAAGAGGCAATGAAACCTGTCGCTCCCGTCACGCAGACAATGGCTGGTGGACGTTCTTCGCCTCTGATGGCTGCAGCGGCCATTTTGAGGAGATTGTTTGTTCCTCCAATGAAATTAGAGAGACAAAGGATGAGAAATAGAGGCCATACGTTTCTCTCTGAGTGCGAGAGAGATATATGGTCGTCTACATAAAGAGGAGGAGGTACATATGAGTATTCATTCGATTTTAACCTCGAAAGTAAACCAGGTTTCAATATGTGTTCGTTGACTTGAAAAAAACAAACCCACACCTATGTCACTTTGATGCGGGCCGGGGCTACCTTGGATATTACTAGCATTTGCACTTAATGTTGCAAAGGAAACGCAGTAAGGCATAGTGTGTGGAAGAATATTGAAATGTGAATGGGCTTTTTTGAAGGCAAGGGTCGATGATAATGAGTTTGAATTGAGGAAGCCATGCCGAAAACTCTATTGGAGGGTTAAAGTGGCTATGAAATGGAATAAAAATAGTCATAAATATCCATTGAACTTGTTTAGATACCTTAAAGATTGCCTAGTTGAAGGTGAAGTTAAACAAATGAATTCACGCGAACAACAATTGGGTATCCATATCGATATACAAAATTTTAAGGAGAGGTATGTTAATCTTTTCAAACAACATTCTAATGTATTTGCCTAGAAATAAGAAGACCTTAAACCATATCACATTGTGATGAACTGAATCCCTGCCAGGATATATTCCTTACGACGCTACAGGTGGTCGATAAGGAGGTGAAAACAAATGATTGGGCTCATGAAGGAGCTCTGTATTGTCCTCCAACCCAAACTAATCCTATGTCGATTATATTCCATGGCAACATCGTACGCAAAAACATCTCTTGTTCATTACTCCTAGTATGGTAATATTGACTAACTCTGCCTGTCTCACAAATCATATAAGAATGGATTTGAGTTAGCTCCGTGGTCCTTGGAGAATAATAATATATCTAAATTACCCTACCTACTCATATATGACTTGGACTTTCCATCTACCTTCTCATACATACATGACCTTCTATCATCACACTCTAGATTCCTAGAGATAAATTCATAACACTCTCTCTCTACTTTCCTACATTTTGAAAGTTTATGTCAAAATAAAAATATAATTTACGACAACACAATAGTCTTCTTCACAAAGTACTCTATCACTTTTCCATCTACCTTACCTTCTCATGCATGGGCCTTTCTGTAATAACACTCTGCATTCCTAGATATAAAAACACATAACACTCTCCTTAGTTGCATAGTTACTTTCCACCATCTAGGCTTTTTCATTTCATAAGAAAAATAAGTTTTTTAAACTTCTTTTAATACTAGTTTCAATTTTAAACACTAATCAAATTCTGAGATATTATTTCAAAATATAATTGTAAGTAAATCATTATTATGCCTTGCATTTCTTTGTGTATTTAATTTCATTTTTAAATTATAAAACAATTGTTGAAATATTGTGTATTTAGTTTCATTTTTAAATTATAAAATAATTGTTGAGATATTGTTTCAAAATCTAATTGCAAATAAATTATTGTTATGTCTTGTGTGTATTTATTATTAAAAACAAAAAAAAAATTCATTGTTATGCCTTGTATTTCTTTGTGTACTTAGTTTCAGTTTTAAATTATAAAACAATTGTTTGAGATATTCTTGCAAAATCCAATTGTAAGTAAATCATTGTTATGTCTTGTGTGTATTTCTTATCAAAAAAAAATTATTGTTATATTATTCTTATAATTGAATTATTGCAGGACTGTTGCACCAAAGAATTTCAATAGTTTTAATGATGCTAATTTTCAGTGGGTGTGTGTTGATCACAAAGATTCTCTTGCTTGTGTTCCCCATTGAAAATAAACATCTATCGACAATTAACCATAATATTGCAGTTGCACTGTTAATCCTCGGCACCATCGTCATTGCCATTGGCCTCTTCATGTTCTCTCAGCAAATCGGTGACAGAACCCATGGTTTTTCTATGATTTTTATCCGGAAATAAAGCATTTCATTTTTCTTCTATTTCTCAAATCTGTTTTTGGATTTTTTGGCCTCTTATATCGGTGTTGTCTTACTGCTGAAGATTGAGGGTTATATCTGATTTTATTTTTGTGGGATTTCTATTTATTGTTGTTCAGATATGTTGTTTGCGTTGTTGGGAACAATCCTGTATGTCCCAGGGTTCTATTATTTGAGAATTGCAGGGTACGCGTACAAGGGCCTCAAGGGCTTCTCTTCCTCAAATAATCCAGCAGTGTGAAAGATTTCAAAAATTGAGTTCTTTGGCTTGCAGTCTGATCTTATATGTATTACTTGGGGTTTAGTGGGATATTTATTTCTGGGGTTAGGGTTTAAGGTTACGCTGTTCAACCTTAAAATTATGGCCAAATTCTGAAAAATTGAAAATTTGTTGGCCTCTTTTGTAAATGAAAGATTGTGCAAATCTTTTCCTGAGGTTTTTTTATTTTTAGGTGCCAATTCAATTACATTGTATAAAGGATATGAGTGTTTGTTAATTCTATGAAAAACTAAGAAAACTTTGGGGATTATTTAAGATTTCAGGCTACAGGAAGAGTCTCCTCCTTTCCAATCCTCCTTTTATGGTTGTTGTCAATTCCTTAGTTTCTAATGTCCGGATGTGCAAGGCCAGGATGCCCTTTTTGCTTCTTCTTTTTTGGGTAAAACAAGGGACACATTGTACCAGAAGACATATAGGGATTCCGCAGAGGATTCTGTTAAGGTTAAAGTCAAATAACTATGAGTAAAATTCATAGGTACTTTTTTGAAGTACTTATTCTATTTCAAGAAAGATCATTCTATTGTACTAAGTAGTGTGAAATGACCCCGCTTAAGTAAATACTGTGTTAGTTCGAATAAGTTTGATAGAATTTAAAATAGGCCGTGAACTACTAAGATTTGGCAGAGCTTTATGAATGTTCAGTTAAGTTAGGAGGCTATTGTCCAGAGACACAGTTTCAAAGAGAAAATGCCATCTGAAATGAAGACTGATTATTTACTTGTGGAAAATAACCATTAAATAGTCCAATTGAGAGGCAAATGCCAGTATGCAGCCTGCATTTTTTTATTATCAAAAGAAGTTAAAGCTTGTTATGCATACCAAATGACAAATACTAATCATTCACATTGTAATAAGGGTTGGAAATTAATAATTCTGGAGGCACCAAATACAAGAGTTCAATACAACGATAAAGCTTATTAATAAACGCAGGGTAGCATTGTCATGCAAGGCACACCAATCACCCATTTTCTACATGAGTTTCCAAAGCATCAGTGGACTCTGGCATGATTAGCATTCAACTTGCATTTTACGAGATAGTAAAGATACATGGATAGGGTACCTCTAGAACATGACATCATGCCCCTGAGTAACAAATTATAAACAAAACAAATACATTTCCAACTGGCTTATCACATATTTCATTAAAATTTGTGATAGATAACCTACCATAAACAATCCAAAACTCAAACTGGACTGGACGATCTCTATCTAAACAAGACTGGGGACTTGAGGCTGTTGTGCAAATTATTGCATACACATTCCATGACAACCTATACTACAAACTTTCAAATATAATCTGATCTCCCATATCCCTCTCAAGGAATTATAAGTTTTTGTCCAGCATAGATGGTGTCATCAGTGTACTTATTTGCAGCTTTTATTTGATTAACTTAAACCTGCACTCAACCAAGGAAACAGAACCAGTTACACAAGTCTTATACAATGGATAGAAGGGAACAACATGGCAACTTAGTCTCACATGCATTCAAAAAGCTGAACAGCAACTACGCTAAGAAATGCTCTACAATAGGGTGGGACAAAGAATAAAGATACTTGATAAATAGAGTTAGACCACTCACCAAAATACAAGAGTTCAATACAACGATAAAGCTTATTAATAAACGCAGGGTAGCATTGTCATGCAGGGCACACCAATCACCCATTTGCTACATGAGTTTCCAAAGCATCACTGGACTCTGGCATGATTAGCATTCAACTTGCATTTTACTAAATAGTAAAGAGACATAGACATGGTATCTCTAAAACATGACATCATGCCCCTGAGTAACAAATTATAAACAAAACAAATACATTTCCAACTGGCTTATCACATATTTCCTTAAAATTTGTGATAGATAACCTACCATAAACAATCTAAAACTCAAACTAGACTGGATGATCTCTTATATCTAAACAAGACTGGGGACTTGAGGCTGTTGTGAAAATTACTGCATACACATTCCATGACAAACTGTACTACAAACTTTCAAATATAATATGAGCTCCCACATCCCTCTCAAGGAATTATAAGTTTTTCTCCAGCATAGATGGTGTCATCAGTGTACTTAGATGGTGTCATAGAGCTATAGGCGAATGTGATAATCATAAACATCAAACTTTTACTGGGTTTTTTCATCTCCCTCACCTTCTAACTTGCTAAGTAGGCATGGGCATCCCAATATCCATTACTGATAAGAATTTTTATATGCACACCTAGATTGCAAGATATTTCTGAAGTTTTCAGAGAACATCGCAAAATGAAAAAACAAATACAGTGTCTGACAATACTTGGTATGATGAATTAATAACTGGATAGACCAGAATAAATATATATAGAAAAAAATTAAACAAAACAACAAAGAATACATGTAAATTCAACAGAAATATATCAACTACAGAACTATCAATACATATAAATATAACTCATTGATTGATCATTCAACCTTCAAAACTGTTATCTCTATCAGATGTGTTAAAAATTTTGAAAAAACATGATAAAATTGGCAATGTATGCCAACTAAAAAAAAACCCTGAAAATTGTTCTTCACTATTGAGCTTATATCTTTTAGGATATTTAAATAATTTCTATGGTCAAGTTTGTCAATCTGCCTTCCTTCCCTTTCTAAGCAACTCCTGAACTTCTCCGGTGTATGGGTGAACATGGTATGCATATTGTTGCATAACAGAAAATACCACCATCTCCAAACAGATCAGCACATTTTGCAAAGCCTCTTGAATGTGTTCCACGTCAAGCCAGAAATGGTGGGAGCGGATAATACCGGCAGAGGCCAGTATGTCAAGTACAACTCCCTAAAAACAAAGGAAGAATTATTAATGGTTTATAATGCTAAAACCTGGATAAGAGAAGCCTATAACAAGAGAATACATGCAAGGCAGGGCAAGGAAATGCTATTATACTTGCTTTTCTCCAAAATAACAGTAAATTATGTTTTTGTTTCACAGGTCTAATATATGGTATCAAAACATTTTGGTACATGACGTACCTGCCAGAAGCAAAAGAATACAATTCCTTTGACGCACAAAAACTTAGCCATGGGCTTGTGGGGTTCCAACTCCTTGGCAAAGACATGGTAAAAAACGACCAGAGAATAAAGGGCTAGGGATACAGAAATGTTCAATATAATTGAGAAAACCCAACTGATCCATCCAGTATATAGGCCAAGAAATTGGAAAACTATCATTAAAATTGACAAAACTAGTCTTATGATAGCAAATTGCCATGTCCAATATTTAAGAAGCTTCAGTGTATGATGATCCAGATGCACTATGCGAGGCTGTAAAGCGAAGATAGCTTGTCAGCAGATTGTTGGAAAAATGGACACCAAATAAAAGTATTTCCTACTTAACATGATTGTTTATGGTAATCAACAAGATGCCAATTCACATTTCTTGCACCCATGGTTTTGAGGAACACAACAAAGCTGCTGCTAGTTATTGATGTAGGATCTTGGGTATAAAAACAAAAATGTACTACAACAAAATGTAATGTACCTGAAAAAGTGTCATGGGAAATGAATGGTGAATCTCTCTACCCTTGATCCCATCAAGGACTATTTTCTGGCTCATGGAGATATTCAAATAGCTATACATCAACACCAAGAATTTCGCAATCACCTAACACAACCAATTAAAATACTCCTTTTCGTTAATGAATTGAAGAGCAAATCAGTGTGAATTCAATTAAAATAAAATTCAACCATGCTTCAAAGAGTCGTCCCATCATTCAACTCACTGAAAGCCATTGCTGGCTCCAAGTCCAAAAGATTCGAGAAAGAAATTCAAGCAAATGGAGGACAGAAAACTACTTCCTTGGGTAAAATCTATTCTGTTCTGGAAAAGGTCTGTCTATATGTGTGTATACACAAGGCTTACAAGAGGTGCTATGGATAAGAGAGCCTACCAAGCCCTCATAACACTCTCTAATTGAATCCAAGAACATGACGTAGATTTTGCTTCCTTCAATATCTACTAAGCCAGCAAATGCATCAATGGCATATATGGGAGCCATTAATATGATAATAATAATGGCCTTCTGCTCCTTGGCATTCTTCCAATAGAACAAGTGTTGGGATAGCAGCTGAACTGTAAAATGCATCGTCAACATTGTGCAGAATCCTGCCCCAAGCAGTGTCGACGTTCTCCGGTCCATCTGCATTATATCCATATTTGCTAAACTCTTACTTGTTCTTCGAAACCTACAGATCACAAAGAAAAAAAAGAAAACTAAATTCAGGTCAAAACAAGAGTGTATATTACTGGATCTAGGGTCTGGTGTTCAGTTGATCCTGCACACTTGCTAAAAATTACTGTAAACATTAGACATAGAAATGAACAAAAATGAATTTCCATATGGCCTCCTAGGAATCCAAATAATCCAGTAATCCATCTATAATGTATCAAAAGGTTCATCAAAGGCCAGGAAAGGGAAGAAGCCGAGAGTTAAATTTTAATCCTAACACAAGCCTAGTAAGTTCTTATAATAAAATGAATTCTTTGAGTATGTTGATTTCACAGTTCATAGTTTTACAGAAATACTAGATTTTAACAGTGTTAGAGTTTTGAAACATTCCCAGCAAGTCGAGTGGACATTCCACCCATCATTAGAGGACCAACCGCCACAATATGATCCCTTGATGAGAGGTGGAGTGTCAATTCAAAATGTTGGGAACATTTCAAAACTTTGCATCGTTAAAATCTAAGTTCCTACCTCTTTCAAACAACAATACATGTTCCTGACCATGAAACACAAAGAAATATGGATACAGTTTCAACAAAGAAAAATAAAATAGGGATATGAAAAGCTTTCAAAAACAACATTTCCCCTGATTTTTAATTTATTTGAAAATATATGATATATATGCATTGCTTATGACTGGGAAATTTTGCTGAGTTTTTAGATTTTCCCCGATTCCAGTTTTCATACCCTTTCTGAGACTGATTTTTTTAACGCTAATTCAGATATCAATTAAGCAAATACTACAAATTTAAAGAAAAACAAAAGAATTCTCAATATTTTACGATTTTTGTTCTGCCACAGCTCGGGATTAGGCAGTAGGCCTACCTTCTCACTGTGGCTTCAGAGAATTTTTGAGTGTCACAATTTATCTGTTTATGATTTCACTCATAATAACCGTAAGCACTAAGGATGCTCTCCAAATCACCTTTCTCCAGAGGATCCATCATGGTCACTCAAAAAAAAGCGAGTAGAGGGTGAATGATAATACTAAATAGCCTATTAGTTAGTCTCTGTGTTCTTGAAGATTGTTTAGTAGTATAAACTATAATGGAAATGGTTTATTTCGAATAGTATCTTAACAGACCGCAGTAGGATTGAGCAACATTGTGCCGCAACTTAGACAATGTGCAGATACTTTAAAGAACGTGTTCATTACATAATATTGCAATGGGATGACATGACCATATATATCCTTCCCAGATATATTGACAGACAGTATGGTTTGAGTTATGAACAAGTGTCAATCACATTGGGCATTGCAGATTTTCACTTTAGATCCTATGATATGAAATCTAAAAGACCATTATTTTTCATGATAGACTTAGTTCTCTGGGATATATATTCAACCCTAGTATCAGGGTCCATGATGTCTGGTACATGGCATCATAATTCGTAACAGTATTATTTTTCCCTTATAAAACTCTTAACTGCTACGAAGCACCTGCTTAATCGTAGCTCTGATTAAATCAAAAGCAGGAAAACAAACAAAATAGATCATAAAGCAGATAAAAAAAGAAAAACTATTACTTACTTAAGACTCTAGAGCAGTACAGTGGTCCCAAAGTGTAAATTCTTGAAGATATCTGCACTTCAACATGGATTTATGAGATTATACACACAGTACATTACTAAATCAATAAATTGTACGCAGTACAGTAAATCCAGGTGCGGCTTTTTCAGTAATCCCAACCCAAGTGTGGATTTCTGAAGCTGTTTGTACCCTAATGAGGGTTTTGCAGTGTTCCAACGACCCACCATTAGTATTTTTTGAGATGTAAACTCAAATGAAGATTACTCACTGTTTTATGCTAGCAACCTCACAATATACCAGATCCAGATGTCGAAATTGATTGTCCGATACACCTACTTATAAAACTGTTTCAGTGGCCCTCATTGACCTTCAACGCTGAAACCATCAGTCCAAGACGATCGGTAGAGTCGAAAGTGGAGCTCGCCTGTCTTTATCGGATTTTATATATCGTAACTTCACTTTTCTTGGACTTTTGATCATATCCATTGTATGGCTGAAACCCTTTGTCCTTTATGTGTTTAGAAAAATCATAGGTGGCTTAAAAAAAACACAGACACACAACCTTGTTCAGAGGATAAACTAATAACAAAGTTTTTACACTACAGGCCCTAATTACATAGCAATCAAACGATGACCCAAATAGCGGATCCAACTGCCCTTGAGTAACTAAAAGAAAAGTAAAATTAGATAAACATAGAAACAAGAGCCAACCTTGTTCGAAGGATAAACTTTCTCCTTGTACCATGCTGGTCTGTCTTGCAAATCAATTGTAACTATCTGAATCTCACTAAGACCCTGCATTTTATTTTCAATCGTTTCAGTCATTGCATAATTGTATCTTATATCAATAGAAGAACTACCCACACAAAATAGGGGATGAGCATGATAAAAACCTTGATGTTCCTGGCACTCCAAACTCGCTGGGCATATGGGCATGTCACACTGATATACAATCTGCAAACCCCAGATCACTTTCAATATTTAAGTGTGATACTATACACATTCCAACAAAAAGTGATGATTTAGATACAGTAACGATAAAAATTTAGCTGCCCACCTGGTCGTTCCTTTCTGTCTGCCAATCATCGCACACTTCCAAGGAGATTGATTGCGCTTCAAAGTAAATGGGCGTTGAACGGTTCAGAGGGAGGATTGA
Source organism: Pinus taeda (assembly GCA_000404065.3). Classification (NCBI taxonomy): domain Eukaryota; kingdom Viridiplantae; phylum Streptophyta; class Pinopsida; order Pinales; family Pinaceae; genus Pinus; species Pinus taeda. Next base: position 52,333 of record APFE030322734.1, read on the forward strand.
TCCACGGTTCAAGATTTTGTAATAATCTAACATCTAATCGTACCGTGTCCAAGGATGACAGGTAGGCAAAGAGGGAGATGGGTTTAAGAGGAAAACACCTTACGGCGTAATTAATGTGCTCCCCACACTGCAACCCCATCCGATCTGAAATATGCAAAGGGATCTGTCGAAAGGAGTGCAATGCCCTTAACATTGCCAGTTAGTTTGTGGCGTTCACCTTCAAGAATAGATAATTTCCATTCAGTATGTCCGATGGAGTGAGACGCCATAATTTCACTTACAAACGTTTTGTCAAACACACAATACTAAACAGAGAGAGGGATTGCATGTATTCCAACTAAACATAGAAAGGGAATGCATTATTATTTTTATTTAAAGCACAAACAACTTTCAACTTATCTTCTTGGCTTGAAAGTGTAACTAATGACAGTGACAAAAACAAAACAGAAAAACAAAGAGAGACTGAGTGGCAGAGACATCTCTCGACCAATCTTCATGGCTTGAAACTACATTTATTGTAAACTAATAGCTATAGCTTGAAACTACATTTATTGTAAACTAATAGCTATAGAGAAAAGTATCAGATATTGTTTACTGCGTTGTACAGTTCATAGTGAAAAAAATCAACGTTGTACACTTTACATAGGAAGTAATTTCAAGGTTAGCCATGAAACTGTAGCTTAACCCTAAATATTAAATTCGGTTTGGAGCAGAGAAGATGGGGTGGTGTGGCAGATGATCAGTCGAGAAATGGTGGCAACCTCCGGGTGTTTATTTCCTCTACCAAATAAATGCACGACCTTTAAACGTTATGCCATGTTTTATAATACTGGCGCAGTAATTTCTTCTCTACCATCGGTTCCCAACAGGTCGTAATTATGTGTCTCCAAACCAACTTGACCTGGGCGCATAGATTTCAAGTGGAAAGTGAAAATATTTTTAAGGTTTTTTAATGTTTTAAAATATTTTTTATTAAATCAGGGGGTTGATTTTTGTTAGATATTAATATTTTATTTAAAATCAACCGAACACATCATTAATCCAAACCTCAATCCTATGATGAATAGTGTGTATCTATATCTATATATATATGTTTTTTTTCTAATAATCCGATCCATTTAACACACACACCACATATATATATTATTATATTAATCCATATCAATATTTAGGATTCCTAATTACTCCATTCATTAAATAATCAATAACAAAATACTTACATTCATAGCTATTTCACTTTACATTATTTGCCAGGAATGTATTGGAAAAACTGTATCAACAGTTCTCTGCAATCCTTAGAGAGCCCTCATTACTCCTCCAATCCTTCCCACGATATATTGGAAAGGCTGGGCAGCGTATCTGCAATCCTTAGAGAGCCCCCGTTGAACATGCGGCTTTCCGTGAGCACCTTTCCCAATTTCACATTAATTAGTGGTAATCGCTCAATCACTAATTCAATCCAATTAAGTACATTTTATTTGAAATCAGACAGTGGAGATAGTGGTTCCTTCTTTCATACCGGCATTGTACCATGATGGTATTAGGAAATTTGTATTAAAATTATGTATTGGGCAATAAAAATAAAATTTTCATACCGTCATTGTAACATGATCGCATTAGGAATATATGATAAAATAATGTATTCGGCAATAAAAAATCAACTGATGCAAAGTACCCACTCATTTTGATTACAATTGCAGGGACCATATTTACCATAACTTTGATTGAAGATGTTTGTTTCTTTGCTTTGTGATTACATTGAAATGCAAAAATAATGTAAAAAATCAATGTTATTTTTTGAAATTAATATTATTTTAAAAATATAATATATAAATATAAGAAATCCATGCCGACACTTCTGCTAACCAGATCCTTAAAAACTTCTGATATGAAAAAACTGTCTAGGACAAAATTGACAAAATACTGTTTATCTACTTCTCCCCGCATTACACGCTTTCCTTTTACTTGTCACAGAGTTTTGCAACATTGGCTTCTGCCCATATCCTCCATTGTATATTACATGTAAGGTATCTCAAAAGAGAGAGAAAAAAGGAACAGTAGAAAAAAGGACGAGGCAGCTGAAAAAAAAGAAACGGTAGAGAGATAGCAAATAGATGAGATCCACGAAACGCTAAAAACGGCGAGGCAGCTCATGAAATAAAGGCTGTATTTCGAATGCATGCAATGCTGAGAGTTATATTACTCCATATTCACATAAAAGAATAAAGTGAATAAAGAAGAATATAACTACATGAAAATGCTGGAACGCCTGAAAATGATATAAAAACCTACGGAGAATAAACATTTGATAATCCGAGGTAGCACTAAAATAAATAGTAAATGGGAAAAGAAACTAATGTACTCCCCAGACTGCAACTACGCCCAATCTAAAGGATGTGTCTAAAGGATGGCAATGCCATTTTCTCTGTAGCGCTGACCCTCAAGAACAATTTCCATTTAATCGTCCGATTGAATGACACGGCGCCTTTTTTTTGATGTACATAAATTTCATCCAACCTACACAACACTCAGGTGTCGCTTGGACTCCAACCAAAAAGAAAGAATGAGTGCAAATTCAATTAAAACACAAACATTTCAATAATCTTTTGGCTTGAAGATAATTTTGATAGGAATAAAATAAAAGAGACCGATCTCAGAGACTAAACTCTCAATCGGAATACTATTTCATATAAGAATACATTTGTTACAATAAGAGTTATTTCAAGACTATAGAGTGCAATAGTGTACAAAATCCTTAAAAGAAAATAACACAAAACACAAAACTATAGTGTACAATATCATTGACTTCAAAGCAAATAAGATAAAACTATAGTGTACAATATCTTTGATTTAAAGATAATTTAATAAATGGGAAAACATAAATTAATGTGCTCCCCACACTACAACCCCATCCGATCTGAAATATGCAGAGGGATCTGTCGAAAGGAGTGCAATGCCCTTAACATTGCCATTTAGTTTGTGGCGTTCACCTTCAAGAACAGATAATTTCCATTCAGTCTGTCCGATGGAGTGAGACGCCATAATTTCACTTACAAACGTTTTATCAAACACACAACACTAAACAGAGAGAGGAACTGCATGTATTCCAACTAAACAGAGAAAGGGAATGCATTATTTTTTTTATTTAAAACACAAACAACTTTAACCCTAAATATTAAATTCTGTTTGGAGCAGAGAAGATGGGGTGGTGTGGCAGATGATCAGTCGAGACATGGTGGCAATGTCCGGGCGTTTATTTCCTCTACCAAATAAATGCACGACCTTTGAACGTTATGCCACGTTTTATAATACTGGTGCAGTAATTTCTTCTCTACCGTCGGTTCCCAATAGGCTGTCTCCAAACCAACTTGACCTGGCCGCATAGATTTCAAGTGGAAAGTGAAAATATTTTTAAGGTTTTTAATGTTTTAAAATATTTTTATTAAATCAGATGGCTGATTTTTGTTCTATCGTCTAACAAAAGATCTGACGGCTAAGATTAGGACAGAAAAACATTTGGGGGAGTTCATTTCAGAGCGAAACACCTTACCGCGTAAAAATAAATAGTAAATGGGAAAAGAAATCAATGTACTCCCCAGACTGCAACTACGCCCAATCTGAAGGATGTGTCTAAAGGATGGCAATGCCATTTTCTCTGTAGCGCTGACCCTCAAGAACAATTTCCATTTAATCATCCGATTGAATGACACGGCACCTTTTTTTTGATGTACATAAATTTCATCCAACCTACACAACACTCAGGTGCCGCATGGACTCCAACCAAAAAGAAAGAATGAGTGCAAATTCAATTAAAACACAAACATTTCAATCATCTTTTGGCTTGAAGATAATTTTGATAGGAATAAAATAAAAGAGACCGATCTCAGAGACTAAACTCTCAATCGGAATACTATTTCATATAAGAATACATTTGTTACAATAAGAGTTATTTCAAGACTATAGAGTGCAATAGTGTACAAAATCCTTAAAAGAAAATAACACAAAACACAAAACTATAGTGTACAATATCATTGACTTCAAAGCAAATAAGATAAAACTATAGGGTACAATATCTTTGATTTAAAGATAATTTAATAAATGGGAAAACATAAATTAATGTGCTCCCCACACTGCAACCGCATCCGATCTGAAATATGCAGAGGGATCTGTCGAAAGGAGTGCAATGCCCTTAACATTGCCATTTAGTTTGTGGCGTTCACCTTCAAGAACAGATAATTTCCATTCAGTCTGTCCGATGGAGTGAGACGCCATAATTTCACTTACAAACGTTTTGTCAAACACACAACACTAAACAGAGAGAGGAACTGCATGTATTCCAACTAAACAGAGAAAGGGAATGCATTATTATTTTTATTTAAAACAAAAACAACTTTAACCCTAAATATTAAATTCTGTTTGGAGCAAAGAAGATAGGGTGGTGTGGCAGATGATCAGTCGAGAAATGGTGGCAACGTCCGGGCGTTTATTTCCTCTACCAAATAAATGCACGACCTTTGAACGTTATGCCACGTTTTATAATATTGGCGCAGTAATTTCTTCTCTACCGTCGGTTCCCAACAGGCTGTCTCCAAACCAACTTGACCTAGCCGCATAGATTTCAAGTGGAAAGTGAAAATATTTTTAAGGTTTTTAATGTTTTAAAATATTTTTATTAAATCAGACGGCTGATTTTTGTTCTATCGTCTAACAAAAGATCTGGCGGCTAAGATTAGGACAGAAAAACATTTGGGGGAGTTCATTTCAGAGGGAAACGCCTTACGGCGTAATTAGATGAATGTTCCTACTCCGAGTCAGAACTAAAAAAGGGGAATGACAAAGGGAATCAGCTTATTGATGTGGACCCCAATGTCATCGTCTCCACAAAAAATATCTAGAAGGAGGAACCCAAAGATCCAGAGAAGGAGGAGTGCCTCTTCCATTCCCATATGTGGGTAAAGGGTTCGCCGCTACAGTTCATTGTTGACAGAAGGAGCCAAAAGAACCTCATTGCAGGAGAGGTCATGAAGCAGCTAGGCTTACCAACCACAACACACCCACGACCATACACCTTCAAGTGGATTCACCAAGGATGAGATCTGCGTGTGAGCAACCAATGCCGCCTTCTGTTGGGTAGCAAAGGCCCCGTGTAACGGTTTTGGGGCTTAAAGACCGTAAGTTAGGGAAACGATATTGTGAAAAGTTCCATGAAGTGTGCAGAGTGCAAAGTGTAATAGATTGAGTCAAAGGTTTTTCCACCCAAAAATAATGTAAAATAATAAGAGTAAGTTGGCCCATGGGAATGTATAAATAGAGCGAGGCTCTAAGGGTAGAAGTAGCTTTTTAAAAACGATATGATGTGTTATGGGTGGGAAAAATGGAATAGTCTCCCTGAGTCTATAAGTGCGAGTCATGAGGATTAGTAGTTAGATAGAGGCTCCACAGTTGTGTGCGTGGAGGCCTGGTAGAGTTCGCAGCTGTGTGCGCGGACCCCTGCAGCTGTGTGTGCATGGCAGAAAGTAGATTGTACTGAAACGAAGATATTAATAAAGATAAGTTGATTCTGAGACATTGTGTTGATTTTGAGTTATTATGGATATGTTTATATTATGGTTTATACATCTGTTATATGAGTTTATGCCTATCTTTATGAATGATGATGATGTACACTAGGTATTATTGTTAACTATTTGCTTAAGGACCGTAAGAAGTAGAGTATATATATAATAAACTCATTAATAATAAAGCATAATGGTGCAAATCCATGGTAATCCCGATAGCCATGCAGGGTGGCGAGGAAGTGAAAATCAGTTTGTGATCCCTCTAGAACACATCAAGACATCCCAAGGGTGCGAGAACCTAGTTCCAGCACCCTCCCCTGCTACCTCAGGTGAGACTTCAGTCCACGCTCCATGGACTATTGTTGAAAGGCTCGGTAGTGCAGGAATTATTTAGCTAATAACTCTTCTGAACCTGGGTGAGGCCCCAACAAGCCAAGAAATGGTTTTGTTGCCAGTATCGAGATCTGCCTAAGGGATGTTTAATGTCAGGATTTTGGAACCCTATGAAGAAAGAGATTGGAGATTGTTTGGATTAGAAGCGATACGAGTTCATTATTGGCCTTAGCACACCCACACACAAAACATATGTTTAACATGGTGAGCACAATCAAGTTGCCTGTATTCAAAGGAGTAGGAAGAAAAGATCCATAATAGTTTTGGTTCGTAGTAAGGGCAGTATGGGAAGCGCATGGAGTTACGGACGATAATATTAAAAATGTTGCCCTAGTGAGTGCGTTACAAGATTGCACGCTGACTTGGTATATCAAGAATTCTAGAGATCATCCAAATGTCAGGATAGCGGAGATCTGGGATGCGTTGAACAAAGAGTTTAGCTGGATGAAATAAGAGATGCAGTCAATCATCGGGTTCAAGGAGATTGTGATGCTTCCAGGAGAAACCCCTTGGGATCTAGATTAGAGACTGAAAAGTATGAACCGAGAGGCTAACATGATGCTAACGGATGGGCAGCACTGCGTATGGTTTGAGGCGTCTTTGGTGCCACATCTATGGATGATGCTATCACAGAAAAAGATCTCAAACTAGGTTGAAGCATTAGAGCTAATGATCAGGTTGCATGAGACTCCAATATAGAATCATGGGTTGGGAGTTCAACAGATCCACGTGCAAGTACAAAACCTATGCTTAGAAATGTAGAGTTTGAAACAAGAGAAGGCGCCTTGGTTAGAAGCACGAGAAGAAGTGTGGTGCATAAAACGTAGAAGCCAGGGCCACAATAAGGATCACTGTCTGATATTTTTGAACTATTTGGCAGCAAGGGGACCAATGCAGTCACGACTAGAGGCACAGGCGGGACTAGTGTCATCACTCTGGTGTGCAATCTGTCAACTGGGAGGAAAGCACAACATGGACAACTATCACCTACTGCAAAAGTTTACACAGACCCCCCAACAACTATTTTGAAATTTTTGCAAATCGATGGGCTACGATGAACGAGACTGTCATGGTTATGAATTGTTGATGGATTGAACACTTGTCTACAAGATGTAGACTAAGGTGCGAGGTCAGGATCCAGTTGGAGTGATAGTGTGCAGTGGGTTCCAGGGGCAAGGACGAGGATGGGGAGGAATGGTGCCAACAAGGGGCCACAGGCAGTTAATCTGTTATAACTTTGGAGGACCGGGGCACTGCGTGCCTGATTGTACCAATCCGACTAGGATATCACGCCCCTACTGTGAGTAGTTCGATCATGAAATGATAGACTACCCCACACTAATAGCACAAATACGTGAGAAAAGGGCAGCACAACCTATGATGACACAGAATGTCCAAATGATGAGGTTTGAACCGCGCGAGGAAGACTCCAACGTGAACATGATGCTCAGAAGTGGTGCGACTATAGGTGAAGATAATGGGAAATTAATTGAGTTAGGTCCAAGGGTTCACAAAACCCCTACAAAGCAACACGAGTTCAACTTGGAACGTGAAAGAAGACATTTATGGAAGCTAAGAAGAGCTTCATGAAGGTCTCTACTTCAGGAACTAAGGATCAACTCGAGCCAGAAACAGATCCTTCGATGCTAACTACTTTTTTAGAGACGTCTATGAAGTTGCTACACAATAATAATATAGTTAAGGGATTACAAGAGCTAATAAATAGGTGTGGAGGGCTAGGTGAACCTCGCATGGTCTGAAAACTAGGAAAACATGCTTTGCTCACTAGACAGGAAATGCGATTAACGTCGTAGATCGGTGACTATGATATGGATCAAATCATTCTGGACTTAGGCTCGGACATGAACATGTTACCTAAACAGACATGGGAACGCATGGGCAGGCCCACATTACAGTGGTCTCCTATCCAATTATGGATGGTGAACCAACATAAGATCTTGCCCATGGGGAGATCGCAAGGAGTCACAGTTTATATAGAAGGCACGAGCACATAAACAGACTTTGAGGAAATAGTAATTGTGGATGAAAGTAATCCTTACCCCACATTATTAGGGATAGATTGGGAAATGGATATGAACAAAGTCATTAATTTAAAGAACCGGAAGATGATATTTAAGAAGAAGTCCTATGTGTAGTCATGCCACTAGACCCAGCTGAAGGAGCGCGCTACACTAAACCTGTATGAGATGATGAAATTGATGAGGAATTGGATCATATCTACAAGATAACTACACGAGATCAGGATTGGTAAATATGATAGCAGAAGGAAGGATATCTTGGGAACACACAGAGGCCTACAATTCAGATTCAAATGAAGAAGACGAATGATGGCACAATTGGTTGATCGGAATAACAATGTTGAACTACAACATGATGACGAGGTTGTTGTATTGGGTAAAAGCTTAGGATCGAGAGCTTCCAATGTATGATGGGCTAACAGTGGTAGACGAATTCCTGAGAATGTGCGAGTGATATTCTCGAGTGTCGTGGTAGCTACATTCAAGGAATTTATACATAAGTTTTTAGAAGTATAACTTGATGATTGGACCATCTTTGGGCTAGTCAAGAAACACATTGTGAGATTATAATTAATGTTCGATACTTGCCGATGGCACCAGATTGCACTAAATCTAAAGAAGTGTACTTTTCTCGTTCCCTTCAGGAACTTGCTTAGCCATGTGGTCTGCAAGCAAGGCCTGATGGTAGACCCGATGTAGATTGTTGTCATACTCAATCTGCAAGTGTTTCTGTGTCAAACAACTGCGTGCCATCCTAGGACACACTGGTTACTACCAAAATTTCATAAATAGCTATGCATAGATCATGGAACCAATGGAACAGTTGTTGAAAAAGGACGCTACTTATTGTTGGAATGAGGAATGTAACAAAATTCTGGAAACTCTCAAGGAAAAGATGGCATCAGCTCCCATTTTGGTCTTTCCAAAATGGGACATCGAATTTCACATGCATGTTGACGTGTCGTGTATCGCACTAGGCGCGGTACTCACACAGGAAGGAGCAAAAGGAATTGATCACTCGATCGCGTTCGCAAGTCAAGGATTGTCCAAAGCTCAAAAAAATTGCTACACTACTGAGCATGAGGGGTTGGCGATGGTATATGCGCTCCAGAAATATCGCCACTATCTACTCGGGGGACACTTTAAGATGTATACTGATCATTCCACGTTAAAATACTTAGTGAATAAGCCTGTGTTGGGGGGGCACATTTGTAGATGGTTGTTACTATTTCAAGAATATGATTTTGAGGTCATCGTAAAGCTAAGACATCTGAATGCAAGCCCAAATCACCTGTCCGAAATTGAGAACGTGAAGAGCCCACAAATATAGAGGAGTGATTACCTGATGCATAGCTCTATGTAATGCATGTTGCAAATGGCCACTTTGAGGATATAATCCAATTCTTGACCAAAGGAACTGCGCCACGAGCATATTTTGTTCAGCAGAAGAAATACTTAGTGATACGTGCAGTAGACTTTACTGTTATTGTAGGGCACCTCTACAAAGTGGGCAACGATGAAATATTATGTAGATATGTACTTGAATTTGAGCAAGGACAGATCCTTGCTGAAGCACATGGGGGGGTTGTAGGAGGACATTATGAAGGACATGCCACAACACAAAATATTCTTCACACTGGACTATGGTGGCCAAATCTACATCAAGACTCAAAAGCGTATTGTCGGGCTTGCGACGTATGTCAATGGACTGGGAAACCAACGTGGAGGGATGAAATGTTGCTCAAGCCCTAGATGACACTGAAACCATTCAAAAAATGGGTGATCGACTTTGTGGGGCCTATCACACCTCAAGGAAAGATGGGTGTGTTCTATATCATCACCGCGACAGAATACTTGTCTCGATGAGCAGAAGCAAAACCAGTTAAGGACTGCACAACTGCTATAGTTGCGAAATTTTTGCTCAAGAATGTGTTAACGTAGTTTAGATGTCCAAAAATTATAATGAGCAACCGTAGAATGCATTTCTTGAATGAGACTATCAGCCCCCTAACTGAGGGGTTCCAGATATATCACCAATAGAGTACATTGTACCATCCACAAGAAAATGGGACTGTTGAAGCTTTTAAAAAGATTTTGGAGATTACGTTGACAAAGGTATGTAATGCATAGCGAGATGATTGGGGTTTTCACATACCTACTATGCTATGGGCATACCAAACAATGTGCAAGAAGTTGATGGGCCAGAAACCTTTCTAGTTAGTCTATGGCAAGGAGGTCGTCATGCCAATGGAATACATTATACCCAATTTGTGAATAGCTGCTATGATAGGCATGGTAGACCGTGGTGCTTTTGAAGAGAGGATTGTACAACTGGAAGAACTGGAGGAGGAATGGTTTTTGGTAGGATTCCATCAATAGGGACAAAAGTAGTGGGAAAAAGCTTGGCATGATCACCATATCAAGTTGTGCACATTCAAAGAAAATGATCTAGTATTATTATATGATATCAAGTTTGAGAAATTCCCTGGAAAGCTCTAAATGCATTGGTTGGGACCCTATGTAGTTGAAGAAGTCACAGATGGAGTCGCAGTCTAGCTTGCCAAGCTGAATGGAGAGCCTTTCCCAGGTAGAGTAAATGGAACTCGCCTGAGGCTTTACACAGGTGGGACGACCACCTAACTAATCGACCAAAGGATAGTCTCACCACTCCAGCCAGTTGAAAAAGAGCACGGGATGATAAAGCAGTCTATGGTGAATTGCGTGACAACGTGGGTGCACGTAGAAGTGATATGTCACAAGGGTCGTGATTGCGTAGAATGGGCTGCACAGCTACGTGGAGAAGTAGAGAGGTGACCATTACTGACACTATTCATGACAATATGTCTGAGTTATGGCAAAAGGGAGTTGGCAGCGGCCAATTAAGAGGTGAGGTATGAGCCAGATCCGGAATGATCTGTTGTATGCTTAACATTACAACACCAGGAGTGCGTGGAGCGCAACGTGTAATAGGTCGACTCAAGGTGTTGCCGACCCAAAAATATTGTAAAATAATAAGAGTAAGTCAGCCTACCGACGGTCCGTGGACCATGGGAATGTATAAATAGAGCGAGGCTCTAAGGGTAGAACTAGCTTTTGAAAAAATATCTGATGTGTTATGGGTGGGAAAAAGGAATGGTCTCTTTGAGTCTGTAAGTGTGAGTTATGAGAATTAGTAGTTAGATAGAGGCTCTGCAGATATGTGTGTGGAGACCTGGTAGAGTTTTCAGCTGTGTGCACTTGGCAAAAAGTAGATTGTACTGAAACAAAGATATTAATCAAGATAAGTTGATTCTGAACTATTCTGGATATTTTTATATCTTGGTTTATACATCTATTATATGATTTTATGCCTGTCTTTATGAATGATGATCATGTGCACTGGTATTATTGTCAAATGTTTTCTTAAGGACCATACGAAGTAGAGTATCTATAATAAACTCGTTAATAATAAAGCGCAATAGTGCGGATCCACGCGTAAGCCCGATAGCCATGCAGAGTGGCGAGGAGGCACAGATCAATTCGCTACCCCTCTAGAACACATCAAGACATCCCAAGGGTGTGGAAACTTGATTCTTGTTGGCCGGATGAATCGTTCTTGCAGACAAGGCCGATCTCCCTAGTATCTAATGATATCTAGCAACAAAGAGAACAAGCAAAGCTATTTCACTCTAAACATGTTTCAATTCAATAATGAATACTATGAACTGTAAAAGACCCTACCCTGGTCCAACGCTTGTTTGAGGCAGTTCTATCCCAATAGCTTCAAACAGTTCCCATTCAATAACCTGCATACACAAACAAGCACACGTCAAAGCATACCTGCGTATAACAAAACATGTTAATTATGAAGATCGAGGAGCTCATAAAACAAACCATTAGAGACAGTTCATTGAGAAAAATAAACTTGATTGTATTAACTTAATGAATAAAATAACTTTAAAACCTTTGCCTTGATGTTGCACAAGTCCTTTCCAGGGTCCAGCAGGGGTCTCCTCTATTTTGACAAGCCTCACTCACTTCCCAAATGACATGAAAGGTATGTGATCTCTCCTCTCACAAGCTCAGAAAGGAAGCCTAGCTTTTAGCAACATTTACCCTCAAGAATCTTCAGCTTTCAATCTCTTCTACAACCAGCCCAATGCATGAATTTATAGTGCAAATGGAGGAAGTTGCAGGTCCACCATTGAAGGGATAATTTCCTCCTTCAATGGGATAGGTACCTCATATCATGGAGTTAGCTCCCTTAGTTATGGAATGGATGAACCAAGGTGGAGCGGACTTGCCAATGTAATATTCCTTCTAGAAGTGTCTAGAAGTGACCCAAGATAAGTTTTTAAGAAAGAACTCATGCCTTTTTAACTTTTACAAGAGTTCACACCCATAACTAAATATACAGAGAGGTCAGGCTCGCAGGAAACATGACCATTAGGTGCGGCGCCGCAGGCAATACTAGGAGAAAGTGCGAAACTAGAGTTTGAGACATTTTTAAGGTCTTTCTCCCATTTTCAAGGCTTGACATGAATAGTTGAGGTTTAAGACTTGAAAAAGAGGGATGTATGAGTATTGATGGACTCACACAAACTGTAGAAAGTCATGGTGACAATTTTTTGTGTAACATGTTGCCCCCTAAAGTGCGAAGTTTGTAGTAGATGAGGATGGTTTTTGATCATCTAAGAAGAGTGAAGGACTTTATCATTTCAAGGATCTTCCTGTGGATACCCCAGTTGAACCTGTAAAAAAATTCAATGCAATATATATATATATATATATGTGAACATATCATCGCTGAGGTAGGTATTCCCATACTCAGATCAAAACTCACTAAGAACTATCTAAAAAATGTTTTGTTACAAGAATGATTTTGTATTACATTACAAGTAGGAAGACATGGACACAGTATGGACGCACCCATTTTTTTATGAATAGTCCACTATAGAATGATAACAAAATTCCTTGCAGCCTGGATGGTGGAAACTACATCCAGGGTCTTCATTTATACTTTCCGAACCAGTACGATTCTACCCATGTGAATGGATGTGTCGAAGTCGAACATGGAAGAAACCACTTGATTACCAGTCAATGATGTAAACTGTTAACAAGTGTGAGAGGAACCACTAGTAATGTCATTGGCCCTCAAAGTACCCAGTACAATCCATGAATGTGAATGAATGATTCGATGTCAAACATGTCACGAAATCTATTGATCGAAGGTCAATGATGCAACCTGTCGTGAAAGGCAAGAAACTTGCCATTGAGGCATGCAGACTCCAAGGTACTCACGACTTCTAGATCATCTTTCTAGATAATGAGTTCGAGTCGATAGAAAGCGATCCGTCATGGGCAAGCCCATAACACGAAATCATAGATCAAGTCTGAAGAAATAAAGCTAGCAAGAACTTAACTCAGGGATGGTCAATGATGGATGAAAAATATTTTGCAGGTGAATGGTTTATTTATACAGACCTCTTGAACATGTAATGACACAGCAGATGGCTTGGTGACAGTTGACCCAACGTTAATACCTAGAAACCGGTTGAATACTTTCAAGGTGATTTGAATAATTGTTAGGTAAAGGATTTACCAACCCAGGTGTATAAAAGTGTCGTGTTCAAGAGTGATGGAAAGTTTTTTAAACACAGAGTACAACAAACGGGTTTATTTTTCTCATTTTCCCCCACCATTTCTGGCAAGTACCTCTTTGTTTTTGACAAGCTTGAGGAGGATAACATTTGCTTGGTTATAAGTTCATCCTCCGGATGAGTCAAACTTAGTTTAAATTCAAATCGTAAGAAGGAGTGGTCTGTTCCTATTTGTAATTGAACAAGTCCTTTACTGTGAAATTTTAACGAGTCCAGTATAGGAGAAACTCAGTGTTTTTCAATTTTAGGGAGTCAGAAGAAAACTTTAAGAAAACTCCACGGTTGTCCTTTTTCGTAAATTTGTGTCTCCCAAGCCTGAAAAAGTATAAAATAATACTTGAGAGAACCGCTTGATCATTACGACCAAGGAGTACTTTTCATGTTTATTGCCTTCAATCTAAAAAAGTAAAAAAGTGACTGAAAACATGTTGTTTTATTACCAATATCGAACTTGAAATGACAAAAGTCCGGCAATATTTTCATGTTTGCACGGTCGGAAAAGCGCTGTAAAAGACCATCTTTGTAATTTCATTTTAACGAGTATACAAAGAAACACTCGGCAATATTTTCATTTTTTACGAGTCCTAAAAGAGCTTAAAGAGGACTCCTATGTGTTTTTTGTTGAAAATGATCAATTTCACTTGAAACCCCAATATTCTGCACAAAAACTACAAACATTACTCATATCTATTTAGGAAATAATAAAAATGCACCAGAATGACCTTTTGAAAGTGAAAAATAAATAAATTTTAATTTATTTATTCAAAAAATCTTATAAAAAGGGCTTTTACAAGTTCATTTTTACCATTTACCTTTGGAGTAAAAAGTAAGAGCTTTTGATAAAAAAAATCTCGTGGAGATTGCGCAAAATCCGACCGCTGGAATTCACAACCGTCTTCTCCAGGTAATCCACAATGTCCTTGACTTGCATTTCATCCATTTCAAATTTCGTTTTAGGGTTTAGATTTTGATTTTTGGAGGAAATTTAGGGCAAACAATTGTCGCGGTGGTTGCACCCCGACTTTTCTGTACACAGAGAAAAGTCAGGCTACCGCACCTCGCCTTAAGGAGAAGTGCACACCTACACACTGTCTCTAAAAGGCAAAGTGCGAACCTTGCGGAATGCAGATTTTCAACCCTAGGTTTTCCATTTTTGACCCATAGGAGTTTAGAATGAAATTTGTAATCCACCTATTTTGCATTGTAGGTACACAATATGCTTGTTTCACGGGAAAGAGAGCATGAGGACGTTGATGAGGCTGCATTACTCCATCTGCCTTCATTATAGGCATTGAGAGCATGTGGGCTTTTCAAATTTTGGACCATACCTGGCATGAGGGCACAGGTAGACTTTTTGCAGTGGATCGTTAACAAATGGAGCATTTAGGACCAGTGCTTCATTATTGGCGGCAACCAGCTCGAAATTGAGTCGGATGACAAATATTTTTTGACTGGCTTGCCCAAGAGAGGTGAGCAATTATCTCTTTTAGGATCTAGGCCAAGTGGCCAATCTGTCGCTAGTCTCCGACTAGATTTCTGTAACAACCAGGATCCGGACAAACGGATAGATGTGAAAACCATCTCCCATCCTGAACTGAAGTTTCTTGCTTTTATTGTTACCAGACTCTGCGGGAGCGCAGCACTGCATCTAGCTAATGGCTCCCGGATGCACATGCCAGTGGACTGCTTCCGAGGCACCATTTTCAACTGGTGCGATGCTGTATTGGCCAATGTGAAGGGCCAATTGACTAGGGCGAAGCAAGGGAAGCTAAAGAACTTTGGTTATGGTTACTTAGTTGTCAACTTTGCCCTAGAGAGGGTACTGATGTTGGCTCCACAGCAGCTCATAGTTGAGGCTGGACTTCCCTGAGATCCTCGGGTTATGCGATGGGTCGCAGTTATGGCTCGTCATCCAGATGATGGTTATGAGATCATTCGATTCACCCCAGAGTAATTCCATTGGTTAGAGAACCAACTTTTTATTATTCATGATTTTCCATACACTGGGATGGATTATTGCAGTGATCCCGACATGACTCTTCCACCGGGAGAGTAATGGGATGACAGAGGTAAAAATTGTTTTTCAACATTTTAATTTTATATGTATGTTTTTGTATTTTTAACAATCGTCCAAAAACTAATAGTAAATTTTTTTAAATGCATATGTGGGTCCACGGTGACCAGCCGCTCTCCAGCCCTATGATCAAATACAACGAGCTGCCGCGGCACCAGCCCCACAGGACCAGACAGCAGAGACTTTGGCTGAGTTGGAGAGCCACCTAGAGCGCTTGATTGCGGACATTCCAGAGACTAGCATAGATGAAATTCCACTTAGGCTTCAGCGTTATGTGATTGGGGTCCATGGACCTTTTAGGAGGTTCCTTTGTAGGGTGGCCTGAGCAGTAGTGTCCTATCGGGATCATCACCAGTGATGGGATGATCGCTTTGTAGACCCATTTTTGATATAACTTTTGATACTATTATTTTTTCCGATCATAAGGTGTTTTTCAGCCTATGATCGAGGACGATGTATATTTTGACACACTCTTATGCTATGCTATGCTATTACTATGGTTATCTTGCAAAACATGTTTATGAGATGTTTTTAAATTTATTGTTTGATTCAATGCAAATGTCTATTTAACATTCGAGAAGCAATTACATCTGCTAATGTATTTAAATATCTTGGAATGTGTTGATATGCTATGTAATCAAATTATCGTTCCAAGAGACGGACTCTAAAAAATAATCGTAATAATACTGGATTTCTAATGGCATAAACATGGTTAAGCTGTAATACAATGAGTTCTGAATCTTAATTAACAATCAAACTTCGAATCCCAAATGAGATGTATTCAGATAATAATTCAATCACTGCATTGTATTCCGTAATGTTATTTGTTGTTTGACCGAGGCTTACCCCGTGCATAGATACTAACTCGTCAGAGGGTGAATAGATAACCCAAGCCATGGAAGAGATGTTCCGTGTACTACAACAAGCGCCATCAGCGAAACCAATGTATGTTTGGAGAGGCATCGACATCTGCAATATCAAGAGTAAAATCATGATAAGCAGGACTAATAAAAAATACTCACTAAAGTAAAGCACACAATCTTAATCTACGAACACACCAACGTAGAAAAAACTAATCTAATGAAATCTCCACGCTATCCATTTAAGCATAATATCGCTTTAGATAAAGCCCATTCCTAGGTTTACCTAAAGAGACACCGTCAAAATCTTCCACCTCATAGGCCCCTTTTGCCAGCTTCCTCTTGACAATATACGGACCATGCCACACGGGTACAAATTTTCTAGCCCCTAGCTTATCGTTTGCTTGATCGTAAAGTAAAACTAGGTTGCCTTCCGAAAAATTGCGGGGTGTAACATTTCGATCATACTGAGCTTTGATGCGTTTGGCATGAGTTTCGACAGCTAATGCAGCATTGCGTCGATTCTCATCTAATTGAGCTAAGTATAATAAATGTTTTTCCTCTTCGGAAGTGGCTGGTAATAATTGCATAGCAATTTGTAATGACGGGATTTCGCATTCAATGGGAAATACTGCCTCTAAACCATAAACCAGTTGAAAGGGAGTAAAACCTGTTGATGTTTTGACTGAGGTTCGATACGTCCAAAGCACTGAAAATAACATGTTATGCCAATTTGACCGATGAATCCCAATGATTCGTCGGATCATGGTGATTAGAACTTTGTTGACTGCTTCAACCAAACCATTTGCATGTGGGTAATATGGAGTGGAACTATCGTGACGCAGGCCAAGCTGATATGTAAGTTCAGCCATCATGATGTTTCGAAAATGACTCCCATGGTCAATGATAATCACTTGGGGGACACCAAACCTAGAAATTATATGATTTAAAATGAAAATCCCAACAGTTTTGCCGTTTGTCGAAAATGTAGGCATCAGCTCGGCCCACTTGGTAAAATAATCTACCGCAAGGATGATGTACGCATGCCCCTCGTCCGAGTGAGGGTTACATGTAATAAATTCGATACCCCATTTTGCGAAAGGACGAACGGCAATGATAGGGTGCAGAGGAGGAGGAGGAGCATGGATCTTTCGATCAAAAATTTGGCAGTTGTGACATTTCTGGACAGTAGTAATACAATCTTTAAACAAGGACAACCAAAAATAGCCAGCGCGCAAAATCTTTTGGGTTGTGGCATACCCAGACATATGACCGCCACACGCTCCATAGTGGAAATCATTAAGAACCTTCTCAGCCTCATCATGAGTAAGGAAACGATGGAAGATAGAATCCACCCCACGATGATAAAGTGTATCTCCAATAATAGTGTAATCTTGGGATTGGAATCGTATCTTCTGGCATTGAGATCGTGAAGTATCGGGCTGAAAAGATTGGGTTTGGAGATAGATAATGATACCTCCGTACCATGGATCAATGGTGCTGATAAGGGACAAGGATTCATCCGCAATGGATTCTTCCACCACATGTTTAGTATCGGCACGAGGGAAATCACACATTAGTTCCGCAAAAACCAAAGACTTCTTTGACTTGGCCTTCTCAAACTCCAAGTCAAATTCCTGCAGGATGACAATCCATTTGGAATACTTGCCCCCCAGCAGTTGTTTAGTCAAAATGTATTGCATAGGGTTACAGTAAAAAATGACAGTGGTTTTGTGTAACAAAATGTAGTGACGAAAATGCTGAACAACTTGGGCTGCAGCTAAGGCTAGTTTCTCCACATGTGAATATTTTAACTCAGTTGGAGTTAGAGTCTGACTAAGATAATATATCACATGTTCACTTTCGAATTCATCCCGTTGAACTAAAACCATCCCAATTGTGGAATGGGAAGCAGCGATGTACAAGAAGTAGTCTTGGTTGTAGTTGGGGGGATGCAATAATGGCGCATGGGTCAACGCATGTTTTAGAGCATCAAATGATTTGTCAGCTATCTTGTCCCAAAAGAATGGAGTATTTTGCTTCAAAAACCGGGTGAAACCTTTTGTAATCTCGACGTAGTTAGGAATGAAATGACGTAAAATGTTTGCTTTCCCTTGCAAAATCTGGAGTAGGCGAAGAGTCAAAGGAGGTGGTAACTTGACAACGGCTTCAACCTACGAAGGATTGATGCAAATGCTAGCTTTCGATACAACAAATCCCAGTAATCGACCCATTTCGATACAGAAAACACACTTGTGCGGATTAAGACTAATTCGATAATGCCTACATCTCATGAAGATAGCTCGTAAGTGAGTAAGATGATCGGCTCTTTGCAATGAATGAGCCGGTAGATCATCGAGATAGGGCTGCACAATGTGCTAGATGTCATGAAATGCGTAAGACATTGCCCTTTGAAAAGTTGCCCCGGTGTTCTTTAGTCCAAAAGGTAATTTGCAATAAGAAAAGGTCCCCCATGGATAGATGAAAGCCGTTTTTGGTTGATCTGCAGGTAGAATGTTAATTTGATTATAACCGGAAAAACCATCCATAAAGGAGAATATTTCACGACCGGAAAAATCATCGATAATTTGATCGATATAGGGTGTGGGATAGTTGTCCTTGGGACAAGCACGATTAATATCCCTATAGTCGATGCATATTCTTATTGTCCCCTGTTTTCTATTATCTGGAACAATATTCGATACCCAATCCGTTAAAGGAATTGGATAAATGAAACCTGCTTTAAGTAATTTCTCAACTTCAGTCTTGACGGTAACAACTTTTCGTGGGTGTATTTGACGTAACCGTTGTCGAACGGGTTTAGCATCCACGTAGGTTTTGATTTCATGAACAATGATTGAAGGATCGATTCCTCGCATTTCCTCATAGGACTAGGCAAACACGTCGCAGAATTCTTGAAATAGGGCTTTATATGTGTTGACTTCAGTGTCTCTATAGGAAGCACCTATGTGAATGTTTTCAACAATCCCAGGTTTGACTGAAATGTCGATAGGAACCGTGCGAGAAATATTGTCTAAATTTTGTTCAGAACTAGGATGTTTCAGTGGATTCTGCGGTTCTTTGACATATTCAGCAGTGAAAATGGATGAAAAATCATTTTCAAAATGATCAATATCATGTAAAAATGAAGACCTATGATGAAGATCTTCCCATGGTAAGGCATCAACAGATACAAATTCCTAAATTTGTTCATCAGTGTGAACAATTGCTGAAAAAGTTGTTGACTGCGAGGTTGAAATTGAAAGTGATTTCCCATTTATCTCATTCACTAGATCAGGGTTGGCTGAATTTAAGTTGGAAAATAACTGTACTGCCTGATAAGCAACTTCAAAGGGACTCAAAGGCATAGCATCGCCAAGAGAGTCCACCTCGGATTTGAATGGAATGACCCAAGGATCGTCAAGAACAATGGATTCTGACGAAATCATATGAATGTTTGTGAAAGGAGACTGTACGTTTGGAGGAGGAAAGGAAAAATTTCTGATTAAACATGAATCTTTAACTAATCCTACTCCAACATCCTTATAATGGATAGCGGTTTTTCCAACATGTTGAATACTCTTAGCAGAGGATGGGTCGGACGAGAAATAAGTTGACTGATCTATTGTTACAATCTTTCCGTTATGTGGGAACTTAATAAGCCGAAAGACTGAGGAAACAACAGTAGTCATGGCGTAAGACCAGCTACGACCCAAAAGAAGGTTGTAATCTAGAGGGGCATCAACCACCTCCACATCTAGATTAATGGTTTTTCCTTCAACCCCTATAGGCAAATCCTATAGAATGCCATAAGGATGAAACCCTCAGCCATCAAAGGCTTCTAGAATTGTCGGGGATTGACTAAGCGTAAGAGAACCAAGGGTTTTCCAACACTGTATCGACATAATACACGTGGAAGCTCCCTCATCAATCACAGTCCTAAAACAAGGTTTGTTTTTTACTAACACTGGAATCTAGAAAGCCATTTGATGAGGAAGGAGAGGTGTACTATTTTCTAAAGCAAATACTATGAGGTTAGAGTCCTGAAGATCAACAATTCCTATAGCCAACAGTAGCATTTTCCGCTGTGCTGGACATGATTGCAGCACTTCCAAAGCCAACATTGCTGAAGGTGAAACAGATAAATCTTAGACAATGTTATAATTCTGAGCATCTCTCGCATGAGGATTGAAAGCTAACTTTCAAAGTATACCCTTAGCGGGCAGTTTGATTACTAAGTCAGGGTTAGGTTTCTCAAATTGTAGTGGATCAGAACCGGACGGAGCTGAGGTTGATGGATTGGAATTGGAAGATTCGGATTCCTTTCCAGCAAAAGGACTGTTACTCCCATAATCTTGCGATCGTGTTGCAATCCTTACATGTGACATCATCATTATGGGTTCTTCCGAGGCATTAGAGGAAGAGCCTATCATTTTACTGTCTTGATTTGGAAAAGGATCCTTCAAAACAGCGGGTGTTTGCGAACCTTTGCCAATCTTCGCAACCTCGGCACGATGCGCGCAATCCCTTGTAAAGTGCTCCTCATCACAGATAAGACAAGGATATCGAGGTTTTCGTTTCTCGTCAGTAGATTCAGTTTTCTCGGATTTCTCCTTTGAGTTCTGCTTGTTCTTTTTCTCACCTTTCTTTTTGCCGTTGGATTTTGATTTGGTCGTGGATGATTCCACGACATGAACATCGGCAGAAATTTCAGGTGAAGACTCCCGTTTAGGGGAATTTGGTAAATTTATTATGGGAGAAGAATTCTTGGAGTATTTCTTCTTACTTTTGGTACTAACAGTACCAATCATATCATTAGCGGCATGAGACCCTGAGGGAGGTGCAGCGATTTGAGTTTGTTTCGGAAGGTCGGGGATTTTCTCATGCAACGTACCTAACTGAGTATAAACTAAGTCAAGGTACTGAGCTTGAGCAATGACTTTCTCTTCTGTAACTACCCCTGCCTTAGTGACATCTTCAGTTATCTTGTGTAATAATAATTTCACAAACCATTCTGCCAAAATTTGGTCCAGAATAAAAACTTTCACTAAACGATGTCCCTGCCGCCATTCATGAATATGATCTGAAATATAAGTAGACGTTGACTTTTTTAACGAAGTTAATAATTCTGTGCCATTTTCATATCAGACTGGCAGTTGAAAATGTGTAAGGAAGGAAGTAGCTAACTGACTAAAATTATAAAATGAGCCTCGTGGCAACTCAATGTACCACTTGGCTGCAAGGCCAATCAAAGTGCGTTGAAAAAGATGAAGACAAATGGAATCATCTATAATGGAATTTGATGCACACCAGAGATGGTAAGTCATCACATGATTAGACAGATCTTCTCCTGGCTTCCCTCAAACTTAGGTATATCACTAGGAAACGTATTCGACATTGGCAGCCAAAACGGAAGATAATTTATTGGATCGTTCATAAGGCGCGATAAATCAGGCAAATCTAAAGTTGCTATGGATGGTAACTGACGGTTTGGATCCTGAAAACTTGGGGTCATAAGAGCAACCCCAAGAGGAGGATATCCAGGATAGCTTGGTATCTGATTCGCATTTGGGATATTGTATCCTCCTGGAAAACCAGCATTAACCGGACCATACTGGGCTTGTTGAGGTTGTTGATATGTATACCCAGGGTATGGTTGATATTGATAAGCTGGGTTCTGCACAGCGGGCCCGTATTGGTACTGCCCCTGGTACGGTTGATAAGTAAATTGTGGTTGACTTGTAGCAACCGTACTAGGCCCAGGTTGTCCTGCAGGCATAGAAACGAGAGTCTGGATTGTAGGTCCAGATTGGGGTAAAGAGGCTTGAGGAGTTGATATAGGAGCAATAGAAACTGGATCCGCCGATACTCCAGAAATAGGTTGGGTGGATTGAACAGAAGTCGCAGTAGTTGCAACAGAGGTTTGGGACGGAGTTCAATGCGAACTAGGCCCAGGCTGTGGAACTGTCCCAAGTGTAGCAGCTTGAGTAGTAGGCTGGACAGGCTGCTGAGGTGAACCAGAAACAAAAGACTGTCCAGATTGAGATGACAACTGTGCACTGGGTTGCGGAGTCTGTGGATCCCACACCATATTCATTCTATGGTATGGACCCATAACAGGTTGAACATATTGAGGACCAAAACCAGGTTGAGTGTAAGATTGATAATTATATGGCACATTTCCGGGTCCTTGAAAAAATGATTGACCTGAAGGTGCTTGAAAACCTTGAGGCTGATATTGACCCTGAGACTGATACTGACCTTGGGGTTGGTACTGACCTTGCGGTTGGTACTGACCTTGCGGTTGGTACTGACCTTGGGGTTGGTACTGACCTTGAGGCTGGTATTGACCTTGAGGTGTATATTGATACTGGGGTTGGCCTTGAGGTACATATTGATACTGGGGTTGACCTTGAGGAACATACTGTCCCGAAGGAACATACTGTCCTTGAGGTTGCCCCCCAGGTAGTAATGGACTGCCTTGAGGTTGCCCCCTAGGTAGTAATGGACTGCCTTGAGGTTGCCCCCCAGGCGGTATTGGAATACCTTGCGGCTGCCCCCAGACGGTATTGAACTACCTTGAGGTTGCGGATTAGGAGTAGTACCAGACATCATAAGGATTTCTTCAACACTTAACGACTTAGTTCCATTATGACTAGGAGATAACGTATAATCGATGGGTTGAGGAGAAGCTCCTGAAAACGTACCAGATACAAACTGATACCCAGGAGGAATAGAAGGACCGCCATGTAAAAATGTTTCTGGTGTCTGAGAAAACAAGGATGACTGTCTCGACATATTCAAGGGAGGATAATAACCTCTGGGTGTTGGATGAAAAGGAAAACCAAGTGGTGAAGTCGCGAGACCTAGATTTTCTAAGAAATTGGTCAACGAAATATACCAAGCGTCACCTCTAATGGGACTGAAGAAAATATATTCACGCTCCCTAAGTTCAATAGTCGGTTGGTTTTCAGGGATGCTTATACCTTCATCCGGACTTGAGCTTACAATTTCTTCAATGGAAATGAGTCCAGAAGGAAGATTTTTGGTGATAATATTTTCTACTCTGGGTGAACTAGGTCCACTAGAAATAGGAGAAGAAAATCCTGAAGATGGAGTAGCAGCAATTTCAGTTTCAGGCTGAAGGATTTCAGGTTCTTCGGCTACTGAAATAGTAGGAGTGATACTACCAGTAACCTCAGAAAATGAAATCGGTTCAGAAATATGTTCTGTTTCTTGCACTATATAATCAGGATGTACAATCAACGAAGACTCTCCGGCCTTCGGTGATCCAACCCTACTCTCACTAGGTGTGACAAGGGCTCGCTGCCCTTCCAGCTGACTTGGTGTAAATTCGGGAGGTTGCCCCCGAAGTCGACGGGATTGTCTCGGTAATTTAGCCACGATTAATCTAATTACTTGACATGAAAACAAAGAAAAATCTCAAGAAAAACACCTAAAGTCTCTAAAGAACCAAACAATTTGAAGCACACGCCTAACAAATCTAGGAGATCAAACCACACACAAACAGTATCTTTCTGGATTGAAAACACTAGTTGGTGATGAAATCCAACGTCGCAGAGTCCAATACAGAAATGGCAGTTGGAACAGTTACCCCGACAACCTTCTTAATGAAATAGACTGGCACAAGTTTCTCCACTATAACCATCTCAAGTGAAGATAACCCCCCAGAGAGTCCAAGTGAGTCTAGTCGATGTCTGCTCCAGGTACAGTGGCATCTTCTCTCCACTGTCACCTAGGAAAGAATCCTAAAGATTATGGTCATTAAGGTCAACAACGAAAACAAACATACCTGGGGGAACAGACTACGATCCGCTACGCACGCAAGGGCAGAGTAACAAGCTCAATCCCCTTGAAGGCTCCTTGACATAATCCAAGGTTTACCAACAAGTGACCCTAGGCTCCTCGACAATGGTTAATCTGAGGTTTACCATTTTTAATACGTGAATATCTTCTATCATTCCCAATGAGGAAGGATTGATTCCCACATTGGTTTAGATATGATCTCGTGCTTCTCCTTTAAGAGGAGCTTTCCCAGAGCATAGATGTAAGAATTAGATTTTCTTCCTACCACAAGATCGACTACTTGTTTGTTTAAACTATCTTGGAGAGTTAATTACTCCCTACTCCAAGATACTAGCCTAATCTATGTTGGTGAAAAGAGTCCTAGAAAAGGAAATGATTGCTAGATTGATTTTAATTAAGCGTTAATTTCATTGTTTGTTCTTTAAGTCAATGGGTGCAGAGATGAAACTTTGTGGTATGAAGACTCGACTCCAAAACACTAAAAATGCACCTAAGATGATAACAATTCTTTTTCCTTTTCAATGAATATCTAGCTAAGGAAGAGTCAAAAATGCAATGCTTGGCAAATTAAATCTTTCTCTTAACCAACAATTGAAAGGAAACTTTTTTGTCTTTTCCAAAGAACTTTTTAAAATGAGGCTACTAATGAAACTTCAAAAAAGAAAACCCCTTTGCTTTTCAACAATCAACAACTACAAGAATAAGCAATTCTCTTAAGAGAGCTTTTAAGATTTCTAGTAAAACTCTAAAAACTATTGAAAATGAATTTTCAACAAGCTTGTATAATTTCTATGAAAAAACTCAAAGCTATGATTGAATTTTGAGATCTAAACGAAAAATGGATTGAAGGAAACTTGAAATGTTTTTGAGGACGTTTAACTTAGTGTTTCAGCTTCACTAAGGATCAATTTGTTCATCTCAACAAACTAATCAAAAACATCCAATTATATTTTAATAGAAGAAAAAATGAAATTCAAAACTTTTAATCAAGTTCAACCAAGGTTTTACCAAAGCGACAAATGGGATCTAAGTCTCTTGACGGATAGATTCTATAAGCCAGTCAAACTCAACAAGGAAACCAGAGAGACCAGGGTGATCTAAGGCTCTAAGGCTTCAGATCTCTGAGCTACTACAAAGACCAAGCAAAAACCAATCCAATCAATCAAAACTTCTTTGAAAATCACTCCAAACACAAATGCCAATGAAAACTAACTCAAAAGCAACTTTTGTCAAGACAAATGCAGGTCTGGGCATACACTAACAACTATGGAGAAGAACTAAACCTAACTGGGTAGATGGATTTTAGGTTTTTCAAATTTTTGACAGGGGTTCGCAGGCATCCAGTAAAACTAGGTGCGGTGCCACTCTGAGTTACACTGTAACAGTGCGGGTAGGTCCGCACTGTAACAAACTCGGAGGATGTGGTCCTCTTCCAAAATTTACAAAATTAAAAAACATTGAACCAAGATCTAACCAGTACCCAAACACACACCAATCAAGGAAAAATCAGAAACAAAAAATCAAGTTTCTCAAGTAAAAGCAAAGACAACACAAAATCCACATCAAACCAGTCCCTAGTGGAGTCACCAATTTGTTGGCCGGATGAATCATTCTTGTAGACAAGACCGATCTCCCTAGTATCTAATGATATCTAGCAGCAAAGAGAACAATCAAACCTATTTATCTCTAAACATGTTTCAATTCAATAATGAATATTATGAAATGTAAAAGACCCTACCTCAGTCCAACGCTTGTTTGAGGCAGTTCTATCCCAACAGCTTCAAGCAGTTCCTGTTCAATAACCCGCATACACAAACAAGCACACATCAAGTCATACCTATGTATAACAAAACATGTTCATTATGAAGATCAAGGAGCTCATAAAACAAACCATTAGAGACAGTTCATTGAGAAAAATAAACTTGATTGTATCAACTTAATGAATAAAAGAAATTTACAACCTTTGCCTTGATGTTGCACAAGTCCTTTCCAGGGTCCAACAAGGGTCTCTCTACTTTGAGAAGCCTCACTCACTTCCCAAATGACATGAAAGGTATGTGATCTCTCCTCTCACAAGCTCAAAAGGGAAGCCTAGTTTTCAGCAGCATTTACCCTCAATAATCTTAAGCTTTCAATCTCTTCTACAACCAACCCAATGCATGAATTTATAGTGCAAATGGAGGAAGTTACAGGTCCACCATTGAAGGGATAAGTTCCTCCTTCAATGGGATAGGCACCTCATACCATGGAGTTAGCTCCCTTAGTTATGGAATGGATGAACCAAGGTGGAGCGGACTTGCCAGCATAATATTCCTTCTAGAAGTGTCTAGAAGTGACCCAAGATAAGTTTTTAAGAATGAACTCATGCCTTTTTAACTTTTACAGGGGTTTGCACCCATCACTAAATATACAGAGTGGTCAAGTTCGCAGGAAACATGACCATTAGGTGCGGCACCGCAGGCAATACTAGGAGAAAGTGCGAAACCAGGGTTTGAGACATTTTTAAGGTCTTTCTCCCATTTTCAAGGCTTGACATGAAGAGCTGAGGTTTAAGACTTGGAAAAGAGGGATGTATGAGTATTGATGGACTCACACAAACTATAGAAAGTCATGGTGACAATTTTTTGTGTAACAGTTCTAGCACCCTCCCCTGCTACCTTAGGTGAGACTTTAGTCTGCTATCTACGGAATATTACCGAAAGGGCCGGTAGTGCGAGATTTGTTTGGCTAATAACTCTTTTGAACCTGGGTCGGGCCCCAACAAGCCAACACCTTCCATACAGCATCAAAACCTTCACAGATGGGGTATCATGTGACGTTGCTCCCCTTCATTTGATGTATTATTAAGCCAACAATACCTGTGGAATGCACATGTTGTATATGAGTCAAGGCCTTGCACTCTTCTTGTTACATTGGGAAATATGTTGTACATGCTACCCGTGGTAGCACCGCCTACCACCATCTCTCTAGTTACTGCAAAATAATGTAGTAAGCTCATTTCAAAAAACAGGAAATTTGTTTTCCTGATGATATTCCCTCAGATAAAGAAGATGACAACAACCACAACCTCCAGATAGGGACCCTTTGGATGACAACAATAGATGGACAAGGTCATGGAGGAGTACAAGGATGTGTTCACCTCCCTCGCAGTGATGCCTCTACAATGTTAGGTGAAGCACTCCATCAATCTGACCCCAGGTGCACCGTTAGCTAATGAACCAATCTATTAATGCTCTGTTCTAGAGAATGATGAAATCAAGAGGTAAATTCAGGAGCTGCTATAGAAAGGTCACATTCGGCCTAGTACATTGCCCTATGGGAGCCCAATCATGTTGGTACAGAATAAGGATGGGACTTGGAGATTATGTATTGACTATCATGCCCTGAACAATATCACTGTCTGGAATAGATACTTGATCCCATAGATTGATGAACTTCTGGACCAACTCAAGGGGTGAAAATATTTTAGCGAGATTGACTTGAAGTCTGGATATCACCAGGTACCAATCAAACCCTCCAATTTGTGGAAGACTACCTTCGAAGCTAAGGAGGGACTTTTCAAATGGTGTGTTAGGCCTTTCGGGTTGACGAATGATTCTGCAACCTTCATGATGCGATTGGATGACATTTTGTGACCATTAACCAACTCATTTGTAGTTGTATAATTGGATGAAATCCTAATCTTTAACCAGAGTTGGGAAGAGCACCTCCACGACATCCGATAGGTTCTCCAAACACTACAACAACACAAGTTGTGTGCTAATTGGTATAAATACACTTTTCGCATGAACCAAGTTCAATATCTCGGATACATTATTGATGAATGGGGCGTGCACGTGGATCCAACCAAGATCCAAGTCATTTGGGATTGGACAGCCCCAACCACTCTCACAAAGCTCCACAACATTCTGGGTCCTACCAATTTCTACCGTAGGTTCGTGTTGGGGTTCTCTCATATCACTTGGCCCTTGAGTCCAGTCACCAAAGGAGGAGTGAAAGAAAAATTCTTTTGGTTTGAATCTTAACAAAAAGCATTCATAAAGTTGAAAAATTTCCTCTGCTCTGCACCAATGCTCACATTACCAAACTTACAACAACCATTTGAGGTTGAGAGAGATGCCTTTGACTATGCTGTTGGGGTAGTGCTTACTCAATAGGGCATCTAGAGGCATATCATAGTGAGACACTTTCAGAAACATTATGAAAGTATCCCAGTTATGAAAAAGAGATGTATTCCATTGTGTAGGCCTACTAATAATTGAAGCATTACATTTTGGAGAAGGAAACAATCATCGACATAGACCACTAACCCCTATAGTTCATATAGATGCAAGGGAAGTTGTAGAATCATCACCATCAGAAGTGGTACACATAGCTACAACAGTTCCATTTGAATGTCAAGTACAAGAAGGGAAACACAAATAATGTTGCAAAATACCTCATCCGACCACCGATGATGGCGTTAACCACCGTGCTCAAGTCTTGTGGGCACGAGACTTCCAATTGGCCACTTCTCTACAAAAGCGACCTAGAATTCATCCACACATACCATACGCTCTTGGAGGGTTAGCAAGTTCTATATTTTCACATCAAGGATGCTCTATTATGCCATCTCGAACACTTTTATGTTCCTTCAAGCCACTGCAGTTAGGCCACTTGGCATTTTGTGGTCGAGAAAATGGAGGCAGTACTATAGAAGTATTTCTATTGAACGAATCTTCAATAAGATGTTGGGAAGTACATCAGATCCTGCACTACTTGCGCCATTGCCAAATCGACCATCAAGAAGCAAGGTCTATATACTCCAATTCCTACCCTTACTTGACCTTGGGAATCCATCTCCATGGATTACATTTCAGGCCTTCCTTCTAGTAAGCATGGAAATGACTATGTTTTTGTGGTCATTGAAAGACTCTCGAAGATGGCCACTATGGCGACCTCCAAGAAGAGTATCACAACAGAATCCACTGCTAAACTCTTCTTTGAACAAGTGTGGGTACACTTTCGGATCGCACAGTCTATCATCTTAGATTGAGACAACAAGTTCCTTAGTACAATTTGGTCTAGTATTTGGCCAATTTTGGACACCAAGCTCACTAAGTCCACAACTTTTCATCCACAAATTGATGGTGAGACAGAGGTCATCAAGAGGATGATCATACACATTATCTGTATGTATAACTCAAAGCATCCATGCACATGGGATGAGAGCCTCCCTTATGTCCAACATAGCTACAACCAGGCTCTCCACAACTCAACTAGCCACAACCCTTTTTAGGTGGTCTTGGGATTCTAGCCACTATGTCCGATTGATGTGGTCATACCATTTGCAGTGATTCAGGTAGATTTGGCTCATGTCCAATCTGAAGAAAATAAGGAAAATAGCTTCGCTAAGCATATTCAACACATTCACCAATAGGTCCATGACATATTGGAACAATCTAATGCTAAGTACAAGTGGTGGCATGATTAACATCAGGTGCAACACAAGTTCCATGTGTACAATAATGTTTGGCTACATTTGTAGGAGCACCTCATTGGGCCTCACTGTAAGATTCACATGCTTCGATATGGGCCATACACCATCACCAAGGCTATGGGATATAATTCTTTTGAGCGCAACATTCCCCCATTCCTTGGCCTGCACCTAGTGTTCAATGTGGATCACCTTCTGCCATACTTTCCACCATTACTAGACACATCTGACATTGTAGAACAACTCACACCTACAGAGTTAAATCCAAACTGCATGGAACAAGTTGTAGTTGATCAGATCATGGACACACAAATCAAGAACACTCGCCAACAGAAGATCCAACTGTATCGAATTGTCAAAGCCATCCAACTCCTACACCAAGGAAAATGGCTCACTAGGGACCAAGTTCAACAGAAGTTTCCTCATATCATGGAGGAACTCAACGCAATGGATACCATTGCTTCCTAAGGAGGAAAGAATCATCTAGGTGGATATTGGTGACCACTCACCTATTCCACTTGTACCCTCACCATTTTTCTATCAGGTTTTTTCAGTTTCCTTAATTGTAGCACAAATTACTATTTTTGGTAATTTTTCGGGTCCTGAACTTTCGGAGCCTTTTTGAGGCCCTAAACAACGTTTTTTGGCAATATTCTTGTGGGAAATTTTATTGAAATTTCATTTCTAGTTTTTCTCAGAGATATCTTTCCAACGAGGTATCATTCGCATCAAAGGGAGATAATATGACCAAGTTATGACCTCGGGAAGTTGCCTTCCCAACTAACCCCAACAGGGCCCATAAACTCTTGGTGTTACATCTCCTCGTGTTAGGGTTTTAGTTGTTTAGGATTTTCTCTTATTGTTCAATAATAAAAATGCCCTTGAGCTTCATTGTATCTTAGTTTAGAGGCATGTAGCCACTACATCTCTTCTCAGAGATAAGTTACCATCACCTGACTAGTCTCATTCCCATTCTGTTTGTAAGAATATTTCATTATTTGATATTAATGAAATGAAGTGTTATTTCTACTCCATATCTATATTTATGGTTATATCTATAATTGGTTTCATTCCTGTTTAAATTCGTATCAAGAAAGAAGGAAAGGAGGAAACACAAATGTTACAGGAGGGGACAGCTTCTCCAAGATAATTTGAGAA
Source organism: Pinus taeda (assembly GCA_000404065.3). NCBI lineage: Eukaryota > Viridiplantae > Streptophyta > Pinopsida > Pinales > Pinaceae > Pinus > Pinus taeda. Next base: position 83,357 of record APFE030322734.1, read on the forward strand.
ATATTTGTCAGAGTTGTAAGAGCCTAATCCATAGTCCAATTTGAAATCCTATTACAAGTTCATTGAAGGAGGTTGGGTAATTCGATAGAATCTTGCAGTACCTCTCTTCTTTAAACTTGAAGAAGAAAGAGAAAGGACACATAGATGGATGCAAATTGCCAAATCTAATAAAGTGGAAGATGTGGGCCTTATGGAAGAAAAGCTCCTAGAAATGGGCAAGGATTTGAGTGAGTTAAGGGATAAAGAGTACATAATGAGAACATAGGTATAGGTAGAAAAAACATTTTTGAGAAATAAATTGTAGGGGAAGGAGATCCAAGTGGCCACAATAGAAAGCCTCTCCATACAGGCACTTCAATGCAGACTGTCATCCAAATCGTATGCACTTTTCCTCAAAGACCAATGGATACAGTTCCAGACTAAGACATTAGCATAACATGGGTCCATGCCATTCCAGTATTACAAGAAGTTCATTAAGTTGTGTGACAAGAGTAGCATTGAAGAGAAAGCCAAATTAGTTGAATTCTACGTGCACAACTTCACCTTAAATGACATGAATGTTTGGGATCCCAATGTAAAGTTGGGAGACTTGTAGTTGATGGCCCTTGCATATTGGATGAGTCATGAGGCGGCCAGGTCTAAGGAGGTGAAGAGAGTATTGGTAAAATAAGAAAAACAACCCCTTAACATTAGGGAAAAGCAAATAAGCCCCATGGTTGTAATCAATAATCACAACATAATTTCCAATGATTCTAAACTAGCACCTAGATACCTTGCCACCCAAGAGTAGGCCATCTCCCATTTTGGGAGCACTCTCACCTGTTGGGGACAGGGAGCCAACAAGCATGTCATAGGAGATGGAATACCTTGCCACACAGTCTCCAAATCATGGAGTATCACTCTTTTGAGAGATTGAGAAATTGACTAGATAAAACACTTTTGTATAAGAGGGTCATGCCAAGATTGAAGATCAACTAGATTGGAATTAAGCTCAGTCCATCTTTGTTGTTTGGTTTATATGAAGGAAGGAAGGAAGAAGAGGAAAGGAAGCAGTGGGAAGACATAGAGAAAATTGCAGGCTTCTATCCCCAAGAAGGCACACCATCTACAAAAGCTTGGGATGTCACAATGGCCACTAGTGCCATGAAGGACATGCATATCGATGACTAGCTTGAAGAGGATGAGGAATAGCTTCAACAGAGGGTGATGGTTAGGCTCATAAAGAGGTATAATATATGGGTCACAATTCTATCCTCCAACTTATTAAATTATCTTTTTCTCACATTTGTCTACAAATTTTGTTATTTTATGCTTAGTGCAAGGAGTAAAGATGTGTTACTATGTCATGTAACCTAATGTGTGTTAAAGGTGGGAATTGAAGCCATTTTGAGTTGTTTTGAGTGCAGGAATTCGGAGTAGACAAGAAAGAGAGATTCCAGGAGGTGCTCCCCTCCTTAAATCCTACAACCAGTCAAATCTCCCCCACTCCATCTCATCAACTTCATTTCATTGGCAGCCTAGTAGGTTGATTTCATTGCCAGCCTAGTCGATGCATGTCAAGGACAATTTAGATTCACCTATTCTCGAGTTATGGAGTCAAGTATCTTGATTTTCTAGGGAGTTGTTGGTAGCTCCATTTTTGTATAAATAAGAAAGCTAAGGGAGTCATTAGGATTCAAAGTTTTATTGTAGCCAAGAGTCCATTAAGCTGAAACACATTTGATTTTTATTCTTTGATGTATTTGATACTTTTAAAGGAAAACGAGAAGTTTTGTTTGATCCAAAACTGGGTTGACTCAGAGCACTGAAGCTCTTGGGTTAGGGCCCAACCCTAGCAAAAGAAGTTCCTGTCTTGTACCTATATTCTTAGGCTAGAATTTTGATTAATTGCTGAAGTTTATTCATGTTTCTTTTAGCTTAGAAGAATGATTAAGTTGTTTATTATCCATGTTTCCATTATCTTAGAGGGTAGATTAGTTGTTGCAGTTCAGTAGAGTAAAATCCATCAACAAGCCTGTAAAAGTGACCCTTATTTCATGCAATCATGATTAGAGGATTCCACTCTCACAACCCAAAAACAAAGTTTGATTTCTTGTTCATTGCATAGATCAATTTTTAGCATTAGTTAGATAGTTGTTTATGATTTCTTGCAAATATTTACATTTTTAATTTTGCTTCTCATGATTGTTGTACTTTAGAAGGTAGTTAATCTCATAGATCCAATTCTTAGCATTAGTTAGATAATATTTTTTGAGTTTAATTAATCTTTTCCACATTGACATGTAACCATTTGCAAATGAAAAGAGAAACAAGTGTGGGTGTTATTGCATCGTTGTTGATTTGAAGGAAATGACCCCTTTCACCAAATCAATTTATGTCTTCTCCACCTTCTCTTGATGCATTCTAGCCCATGTTCTAAACCTTTTCTTTCCAATCTCTATAAGCAAGCCATCTTATCTCAAATCTGGCCTTTTTGAAGTATTGGGCTTGGCAAAGGGTGATGATCACCTTCCCAAGACTTTCCACAACTTCTATACACCCTTCCAACGCTTCACATCACCATTCTTACCCTCCCAACAAACTTCCTATAGAATTTCAAGACATCTTGTAGTAGTACAAGAATCCTATAGAAAAATCTTGTAGCTCAGTTGTAGCAGCCTATTTTGACCTTTTTTTGACTTGCAAGGAGAGCCTAGCCTAGTTTAGGAGTATTTTAACTGCTCATATTGGACTCCATGACTAGAAGAGCCACCCAATCTAGTCTCTTCACTCCTTTTCCTTCCTGCAAGATCATATAGAATTAGTTCTTTCATTTCTAAATTTAGCAGTTAGAACTTTATTTACTCTGCAAGTGTGTATAAGATAGAGTAAATGGGCGATGGAACTAGGGTTTGAAAACTATGATCAAATGGATATTGATAATCCTCAGGAGGATACTATGGAGAACATGGAAGTGTAGGAATAAGGTCATCCAAGAATTCAATAAGTTCAGCGGGAGAAGGAGAAAAGTCCAGAACCAGAACCAGCAGCAGTGGAGGCCAGGAGCCATACTCATCCAAAAGAGGGTACGGTTCCAGTTTCTACCCCTACTCATATTTCTCATGTTGATTCTTTGATTATTCCTACATTAGTGCATGGTCCCTCTAGGCCTTAGAATATTGTAGTTCCCTTTTCAAACATTAATAATGAACAACTGGATAGTATTATTACATCAATCCCTGATTTAGATCTAAACCAAAAGGGTGGGAAGGGTGAGGAAGTCATGGACCTTGTTGATACCCATGTTGTTAAACAATTCTAAAATCTCAAACCTCGTGAGAAAAATCCTCCTCCTTGGGAGACTGTGGGTGGGCTTGGAATGCAGAATCTCCAAGAAGGGGACTGGAAGGCTAGAGGGAGGAAATCAAACTTGTCTAAGGCTCAATTGCAAGCCAAAATAGACACTGTAGATGGGAAGGAAATTCCTATCTCTAGGGTTCGTAGAGCAACAAAAAACTCTCTGGAAGTAATCCAATGATTATTTTATCCCTGAGTTATAGAGGTTTAACTAGTAGTCCTAAAATATTGGCTCTAAGGGAGGTGATTCACAGTTACAACCTGGATATTCTACTATTACAAGAAATGTTGGGTGTTGGATCTGAAGTATCCAAAAATCTGTCTAAACTAGTGCCTGGATGGAACATCCAGGCCTTGGATGCCAAAGGTTGTTGAGGGTGGATTACATTGGGTGTAAAAGAAGGTAACTTAAGAGTTTCGAACACTTTAGGGATGGACAAGGTGATCAAAATAGAAGTTTACTTCTTAGAGCTATGCACAAACCTGCTGATTCTGAATATTTATGGGCCATGTCAAGATAGAGTCCAATTTTGGGATAATCTTTGCTCAAAGTCCATTATGGATAACTTGAACTTGGTGATTGGGGGCAACCTAAATTATTACCTGGGTATTGTTGAAACCTGGGGCCCCTCTGCATGAGCAGACCCACTCTCAAATTTTTTCTCAAAAATAATTAGAGAGAATAAGTCATTAGATATTAATCTGCTGAAACCGAGAGAAGAATAGGAGAACAGGGGAAGATCGAGTGGCCAAAATACTGGATCGTTTTCTCTTGAGATAAGAGGTAGTGACAAAGATCCCTGTGTTATGTTAATGGATAGGGGAGGGAGGTGATTGTAATCATTTTCCCATCTTTCTTGAACTAAAAGGGCCTCCTAGAAAGCCAAAAACGCCTTTGAAATACAATCCGGCTTGGCTATTGGAGGATTCCTATAACACCCTCTTTAAAGAAACCTGGAGACCTATAAGGCCATGTGAGAATGGAGAAAAAGCATACCACTTTATGGAAAACCTAAACACCTCAAGAAGGCTATGATAGAATGGGATAAAGACAACAAAATGAAAGAAGATGAAAACCTAATTCACATAGGGGTGGATCTCGATGAGCTTGAATGCCCGGAAGTTGATGGATATGAGACAACTTGAAAAAGGGATAGGATCGAGTTGTCGAAAACCCAAAGGAGGAAAACACTTTTAGAAAGAGAAGGATAGCGACACTTGAAAAGTAGGGTAATCTGGTTAAGGGTAGGGGATGAAAACCCTAAATTCTTCCAAAATTATGCAAAAGGAAGGAAAATTGAAAATATCATTTGGTCTTTAAAATCAGAGGATGGAAGGAAGGCAAACTCATTTGAGGAATTATCAACAATGGGAATAAGGGACTTAAAAAATCTCTTTACAGCACCTTCAGAAGTGTCATTAGCTGAAGTGCTCCAAATAGCTCAATCTTTCCCTCACTATGTGGATGTTGATGATTCTGTTGAGCTCACGGGGGGGAAGTTACAAGAGGAGAGGTTGAAGGAATCATAAAATATATGCCGAAGGACAAGAGTCCAGGTCTAGATGGTTGGATACTGGAGTTTTTTCAACATTTTTTTTAGACTATAGGAACTGAATTAACTAATGTGGTTGAAGATTCTGGAAGAAATGCAATTTTTTACCCTTTTAATGCCACCTTTATAGCCCATATTCCCAAGAAGGAAGACCCAGCCTCTTTTGAGGATTTTAGACTGATTTCTTCGTGTAGTTGTATCTTCAAAATTATAGCAAAGGTGACTACTGTCAAGTTGAAGCCACCACTTTCCAAGCATGTTTCAAAAAAACAATTTGGATTCCTAGATGGAAGATAGATTCATGAAGCAATAGGATTGGCTCAGGAAACTATTCATAGCATAAAATTTTAAAAAAATGAGTAGTGGTGAAAATTTACCTCTGTAAAGCTTATGACAGAATCAGTTGGATGTAACTTTGAATGCTTCTAACTCGCATGGGATTTCAAGTGGAATTCATAAATTGGATCATGGGGTGTTTGAGCAATGTGAGCTTTGTGGTGTTAGTCAACAGGGTGGCATCCCCCTTTTTCAAAGGTCAAAGAGGGTTGAGACAAGGCTGCCCCTTATCTCCTCCCCTTTTCCCCCTATCAGTAGCAGGTCTTAGTCATTTGCTATTAGAAGCCATAAGGAAAGGAGATATCCAAGGAGTTGAAGTGGTAGCCAACTTATATATAACTCATCTATTATTTGTGGATGGCATTCTTCTCTTGAGCAATCGAAGAAGGAGTGAAACAAAGGAGTTAAAAAGGATATTGGAAGTTTTCCTCCTTACTTCTTGAAGGATTCAATATAATGGAAGTTAGGTATATAACAGAAGACCTGCCCTTTCAATATCAAAATTTGGAGGATAGTTTCAAGTACCTGGTATTCTTCCTAAAGCCACACCCATACAAGATGCAAGATTGGTTCTGGTTGGTAGAAAAAATAGAATCCAGGATTAATGATTGGAGCTTCAAATGGTGGTCCAAAGTAGAAATACTAGCACTCAATTAAATCAGTCCTATTGTCCATTCCAGTATATTGGGCGGCACTAACATGGGTTCTAAAAGGAATTTTGGAAAGGATCCAATGAGTATGCAATTGTTTCCTTTGGGTTGGTTTGAAGGAGGAATTAGTGTTGCCCTGGGTGGCCTCAGATTAGGTGGCAAGGCTAAGGGAATGGGGAGGATGCGGAATAAAAGAGTTATCTACCTTTAGACCATATCTAGCATCAAAATTAGGATGGAGATTAATAAATATCGAGAAATTTTGGACTATAGTAGTCAAATGAAAGCACATTGATCTCATTCCTTTGGATGATTGGATTAGGAAGCCAAATAATAAGAAATGGAATGTGTTGGTGGTGTGGAAAGCTACCATAGATTCCTTAAATATCATAGAACAAGGCCTCTCATGGAAAATAGGAAATGGAGAACAAGTCAGAATAGGGAAGGATCCATGGGTGGGGTGAAACGAAGGATTTTCACTAACTCTGAGCCTTATAAACCAACTAGGCTCAAGAGGCATCCAACATATAAGCCAGATTAGAAAGAATGGTCATTCCACGATATGGGGCCAAGCCTAGCTATCTGTGACTGACCTAAATCTCAATCAACAATGGAGGGAGGAGTGGAAAAACTTCACCAAGGAACTGACTAGGTCAAATGCTAGGCTTAGAGATAGACTAGATCAACTAGTTTGGGCACATGCCCCACGAGCTCCCATTCTCCAAAACAAGGCTCTCAATTTCTCATGTCAAGAAAGGGGTGGGGGAATTAGGAATTGTGGGTGAGCCTCATTTGGAAGTTGAAATTCCAAACCAAATCTCGAATGTTCTTCTCATGCATACTAAGGAATAAAGTGACAACCTAGGACATATTCAGAGGAGATAGAATTCGGGTCCAGGAAGGTGTTATTTATGTAAAAATGATTTAGAAATGATCCACCATCTCTTCTTAAAACGGTTGTTCAAAAATAAGGTGTGGATGGAATCAGGGATCTTTATTCAAAGTAGGATGACCTTGGAAGGGGAAACATTATCCGAAGTATGGAACAAATGGTGGAAGGATTATCTAGAAGGAAACTTGAGAAATATACCCCTAATCATAGCCTGGGGTATCTGGCTAGCCCAAAAAAACCATTATTTTCAAGGACCAGACTCCCTCCATAGGACATATTGATGTAGGATGCACTGAAATTTATTCAAGTATACCTAAGCCAATTCGGGATGCAAACCCAAGAATCGTAAGAGAGGAACTAATAATAGAAGGAACTCCATGGGCCTATTTTGATGGGGCCTTGGATCAAAATAACAAATGTGGTGTAGGATTGATGATTCATATAAATGACCACAGGATCCTAAAATCCTATGTTAGATTGGGGAATGGAACCAACAATTACACATAACTTGTTTCTTTAAAACTACTCCTTTGTTGGCTTACTCACCTAGGCATCCACTCGGTCCAGATCTTCAGGGATTCGATGAATATTATTAAATGGTTCAATGGTGAGAGAAGATGTCATAATTACATTCTATCTCCTTTATTAGAAGAAGCAAAATACTTAAAATATTTTTTTAATTATTTTTCACTATGTCATATCTATAGGGAACGTAATAGTACAACGAAACAACTTTCTAAAGTGGATCTACAACAAGATCTGGATAGTTGGAGGATAAAGTAATTTGAACTAGAACATATCAGCCACAGTTTTGATAATATTGTCACATATACTTGGCTTCAACATATGATACTTTTAGTTTTATTTGTCTTAGTGTTTTAGATTTAAGTCGCAAACATACTTATTATCATCTAAATTTGGTTCTAGAAAACAACATCGACATTGTTAAGCTGGAAGATGAACTCATTCTTGTTTGGGCTATTTTCCTCAATGAAGAGGCTCGAGAATGGCTCAGGGCATACTTTTGGTGCTTTGGTTCTTATCAATTAATCAATTTTGTGATACTCTTGTTTGGGGGACAGTTATTGAAAGCTGGCCAATATCATATTTGGGTTGTTTTCCTCATTGAGGAGGCTCGGGATAATGATTTCAGTCATCTTGATTTAGCAAAAATGAGATGGTAGAGTTAGAATACACTCAAACATACGATTTCAAATCAACTCTATGCTTTGAACAAAGTCATACAATTTATTGAATGCTTAAATGCATATACTATGTAATTTTTTATTACGTTAATAAAAAGTTCAATTTTTTCTTTGGAAAAAAAAGTGTATTAGATAGTCAATACATGCATTCTTGAATTATGAAATAGTGTAATAAAATTCTTTTTTCAAGAAACCCTAATATCTAGATGATTGAGTGAAAGTTAGCATAGTTTCCTTTTTGCAAATTAGCATAAGATTTGTGTCATTCCATAATATTTACAAGTTGGAAAATTTCATTTCATGAGTTGAAAAGAATTTACTTTATCAGCACTAGGATTAGCCTTCATATTCTTCTTTCAGTAGCTAGACTCCCTTTAGTTCAGTAGAGGAATGATCTACAACCCTAATGATCAAGTGACCTAGTTGAGGGTGGCATGAGTATAATGATGCATCTACTGTGTATATACCATTGTCACCTCCATGTTTGTATGAAACCCTTGGTTGATAAAGTAAAGTTGGTAGTATTGGGAGTTACGACTTTGTTTTTGCAATAGTAAGGCTCATCAAATAGGTACTACAATCGTAAATTTGGTAGGCATGACACTCATAACATGAATACAGTGTGAAAAAATGTAGGAAAAATGTAATGAGCATATAGGATTTTTTACGCAGTAGCATAACAAGGTAAATGATCACCACATGTCCCCAAGTGGAATTAATTAAGGAATTTCTTGACCTCCTCATTCATGAGGCACATTCATAAAATTGTATCAATACTATGTTGATAAAGGGTGTCATTAATGGTGATGTAATTCTTGGCTCGGTATTAAATACATAACTGCTTGGAGTGAGAGGTATCAAATCAAAAATTTCGGGTCTAAAGATATATCATAATATCTCCATAACATGGGTTAGATGATGAAATGAAAAATAAAGACTCGTTGTGGATAGAATCGTCAGATATCGCTTCAGAATCAAGGAAAGGAAGGTCACACATAAGCTTAGCGAAAACCAAGGCTTTATTTGAATTGGATTTGATGAATTCCATGTCAAACTCTTGAAAAATGATTATCCATTTAGAGTATTTCCCCCCTAGCAATTGACGTGACAAACTCTATGTCATAAGGTTGCAGTCTAAAACAACTGTAGTTTTTCCGGAGCATGATGGAATGGTGGAACATTTCAATAGCTTGTACAATTTCCAAAGCCAACTTTTCTACATGGGTATATTGGATTTAGGTATCATTTGGATTCTATCTTAGATAATATATGAGTTTTTATTTCCCTATATCATCTTCCTGGACCAATACCATTGCTATAGTTGAAATGGGAGCAACGAGATACATGAAATAGTCACACTAATAATCAAGGGGATATAAGAGAGACGCCTGAACCAATACATCTTTCAGGGAATAAAACACTTTGTGAGAAACGTTGTCCCAATGGAATGGAACCCCTTAATTAGGTGAGTGAATGCTTTGGTCAACTTAGCATAATTAGGGATGAACCTTTGTAGGAAGTAAGATTTCCCTTCAAGTAGTTGAAGTTGAACGAGTGAAGAAGGTACAAGAAGGTTGATGATTTCTTCTACTTTCAGAGGATCAATATGAATTCCATGTTTTGAAATAAAAAAACCAAGAAGTCAACCATAACTAATGTAGAACATGGATTTGTGTGGATTCAGTCAAATATTATAGTATCTACACCATAAGAAAATGGCCCTAAGATGCATCGGGCGATAAAACCGATACTTAAAATGAGCAGGGAGATCATCCAAATAAGGTTGCATGATGTATTTAATATCATGAAATGTGTAATCCATTGCCCATTGAAATGTGGCCCCAGTATTGTTTAGACCAAATGGGATTTTCTTGTAGACATCAATCACGGTGTTTAATGTCCAACATGTGTTTATTTTTCTCATAAATTCACTTACATACTTTGTTTCTTCTGTTAATTCTTGTTACAACATTATCTAATGGAAGTGTTAGGAATCCATCCATGCATGATGCTCCTTTCACAATGATTTTCTTGTTAAATGTAGTGGTTATCTTTGCAGAATCCATCCTCTGTTAGATAATCTACTTTGTAACCCATTGTTTCTTTTTCTTCTAACGCAGCCATCGCAGATCAATCCCTTGATTGATGCCTGCAGTGCAGTAGGCTTTCTCCTCTTTCCTTCTCTCATTTACATATTTTATCTGGCTAAAAATTGCACTTACTTTGCCCCAAGTTTGCTAGCAAAAACTAGCATTGATTCCATAGCCCAATGGTCCCTTCTCTTACTATTTTCAACCCACAATTTTCAATGAAATCCTTGTTTTCCATAGCTAGCCTAAGATTCATTTATGTTAGCCACTCTTAGTTGGCAAAGAGAGAACCCTCTATGGTCTGGTAGGGCTAGATGCTAGATCAAAAGCTTGGTCTGTGGTTACCTTGGAATTTCCTCTTCTTAGCATTGAGGTTCATTCTGAGCGCTAACATATTGGCCCCGCTACTAGGGACAAGGTGACAAATCTTCTCCTGGAAAGATCGTTCAAGCTGTAGATCTGGTTTCTGATGGTGGACATCGATCAAACACATATGAAGGCTAAAACATTCACCTGGTGACTCCAACACAATCCAGATATTCCAACGCTCACTGATCTATTCATGTACTAAAATAAGATGGTAGGGTATGTGGCAAGCCCTGTGAGTTGTGAAGTTTTCAAAGAAGTTAGAGATCAGTTAGTGGATATTGAAATAGATGAGGTATTTTTTATTACCGTGCTTCAATGTTTGAGAACTCTGAAGTTTCCTCTCAATGGTAACACTGGTTTCTTTGAGTTAGTGGTTGAAAAATTTGAGAAGGAGATTGAGTATATAGATGTTCAAATTAAGTCATATGAATTCCGAGATCCCAACAGGTTCTTGGAAACTCTCCCTCCTTCAAAACAAGAAACAATAGGGCTGCCCTAGATGTTTGCATTGAGAGTTTGCAGTTGGAAGCATATGTCGATGAGTTAGGGCAGAAGACATGGTTTGGTTTCTATGTTCCTGTTTTTGCATATATGGAGTATTTGTTTAGTTTGAATGACAAACGACATTGTTTTTTACACAACCAAACTCATTTTGTGCATGTATGTCTATTAGCATTTCCAATTGTGTCCTGGTTCAAGCACTCCCTAGCATCATCGTTGCGACAGTTGTTTGATTGGTTAATTGGCATTACAACATCACTTGATCTAGTGATTTGCAACAAAGTAGGGTAGGGTTGTACATAAATAAGCTTCCCAAAGCTGCATTTCAATTTTTCACATTTGTTTTAGTTCCCTAATGTACAAGTTGCAGTATGTGTGTTTTTTTTGGTTGGTATAAGTTGTTCAGGTTTGCAGTTTTTTGTGAATGTATTGTCGAATGGATGAGGCACTTGTTCTACAATGTTATTTACACCTCCAAGGAGCTTTCATCTACAATAAGGCCAATGTTAGTTCTAGTCTTCACAACTTGTCACCAGGGATCAAAATGGGCTCTTACTATGTCAGACTTTCAGAGATGTTTTGCACATCAGTTTCAGTGCAAATCATATCCTAAATATGTTCATCAAAAGCATCTTGAAAATATATTTCCAATGGTATACCACATGCCCAAAACCAGTTCACAGATTAGAAGATATGATCAAAATGAATAATTGATTCTTACTTATGCATGTTTTGAGGTCATTCGCTGCATACAGGGACAAGTTTACTACAAAATCAGTTTTTGAAGTAATGGACATGAATTTTACAAAAGGGAAAGAGTTTTTTATCAATAACATTCTAATTAAAAAAAACATCCCTCCATGTATGCATAGGTGTTACTATGTGGGAGATATGCAATTATATTTGAAGCCTACACTAAAACAAAACAAATTTTGCATTTGTTTTATTGTTTTAGACATTGTAGTGCGGTGCCATTTTACAACAAATGGAAAGTAATTTTTAGAAACCCAAGGAGTTTTTTCTCAACCACAAGCCATATAAAAAAATACCCTTTCATTTTATTCATAGGTTTCATGAATTGGAATATTTGACTAGATCTTTACATCCTATTGTTACAGATTTAAATATTTAATGATTTCTTGTTTTAGAGATTATTTTGTGGCACATATTCTGAGCAACTATAAATGAATTTCCAAACTATGAGAGAGGTTTTTCTCAAACATGATCTTGTCTACAAAAACCTCTTTCAGTTTTGTAATAGGTGTTATGGTACAAGAGATACGAGTTCATCTTTTACCCCTATTTTCAGAAACTCGGTCCAAATTTAATGTAACTATTTCTATCTTTAGGGAGATGGTTGAGCTCAACTCCCTTAGTACAGGGATGAGCTAATTGTATATATTTTATGATTTTTAGAGTGTAAAGGGTTTGAATTTTGTAGCATAGTGAAGTTGCCTTGGACCGTGCAAAGTTTCTTCTGAATATTATTTTTAATGGAGCAATTTCTTCCCTTTAGATTTGGGATCCATCACAGTGTTTAATGTGCAACATGTTTTTCTTGTAAATTCATTTCCATGCTTTGTTTTTTCTACTAATTTTGTTACAAAATTCTCCAAGCGAAGTGTTAGGAATCATCCACTCATGGTGCTCCTTTCACAATGATTATGTTGTTTAATGTAGTGGTTATCTTTTCAGAATCCATCCTCTGTTAGATGCTTTGTTGAGTAATCCTACGCTTCTCTTTCCTCTAAAGTTGCCACTGTAGATCCATCCCCTGATTGATGCCTGTAGGGCAGTGGATTTTTTCCTCTTTTCTTCTCTGATTATATCTTTAATCTGGTTGAGCATTGCTCTTACCTGGCCCCAAGTTTGCCAGCAGAAACTAGCCTCTATTCCATATCCCAATGATCCCTTCTCCTGCTATTTTTGAGCCACAAATTTCAATCAAATGCACATGCTTCATAGCTAGCCTAAGATTCACTTATTTCAGCCATGTTTTGTTGATGAAGAGAGAGCCCTCTCTAGTCTAGCAGGGCTAGATACCAGATCTAAAGCTTGGTCTGTGGTTACTTCAGAATTGCCTCTTTCCAGCCTTGAGGTTCATTCTAATTGCTAACATGAGGAAAGACAATCATATCGAAATAAGTCGAAACGATCGTGGCTATGCATAAACCCACATGTGACCCAATAGAAAGTTATAATCAAGAGTTCCATCAATAACTTCCACTTCTATGGATACACTTTTTCCCCCTAATACTATTGGTAAGGAATTCAAAATACCACATATGTTCTCCCATCAAAATCTTTCATTGTGGTAGGTGACTAACTCAGTTGAGGAGAACCAATTTCATTCTAGCAAGACATAGACATCATGTAATTCAAGGCTCCCTCATCCAAAATATAATGATGAATGTTCTTACCATGGACAATGACCTGAATGATGAAGGCCAATTGAGATGTGTTGGACGCGGGATCCCCCCAAGGCAAGTTTTGGTGTTTCAAGCCCAAGTTTTGACGAAGTCCGATGTAAAGACTCCGCAATTTGTGGGCACAGAGCACGAAGTTGTAATTAAGTAATAGGGTTGTCTGCCCTTACTTTTGTAATGTAATGTCAGCTTGAGAGTTCTAGCCATGATCCGCGAACCATGGGATTGTATAAATAGAGTGAGGCTCTAAGTGTAAAGGAATGGAAGGAATAGAAGAAGAGAAGATCTAATGAGTAAGCATTGACTCTAAGTGAAAAGTTGAGTCTTTGGGTTGTAGAGTAGGAGAAGGCTCTGTAGCTAAGTGCGTAAAGGCCCAGTAGTCTACAACTGAGTGTGTGGACCCCTGCAGCTCAGTGCATAGGGTAGGTTAGGTTTGTAACTGATTGAAATATTAATAAAGAGAAGCGTTACATTATTTCTGTGTATTCTTTTCTTGTTTCATGCATTGAATTATATTGGGTATGAATTGCAAGTCTACTGTTTATTTGCTACGTGAACTTATATGAATGTGTTGAATAAGTGAATATAATATAAAGTATCTATTTACGCATAGATAACTAACTATTATAAGAGGATAAGTAAGATCCATGGTGTAACTTTGGGAAATAGAGGAGATCGCTGCTTTAGCAACATGAAAGTTCCTCAGCCCCTAGTTAGGGTTGGGTGAAGTCGAGTATAATAGGGTGTGAAGGCCTTGCGGGTCAGGAAAGTGCATGAAGTGACCTACATGAAGGTATTTGCAACTGGACTAAATCAACCCGTCAAACATCTAAAGGGTGCGAAAACTTGGTTCTAGCATTCCCCCACACTGCTTCGGGTGAGACCTCAGTCCACGCTCTGCAGGCTGTTGCCGAAAGGGCCAGTAGTACAGGGATTTGTTTGGCTAAATAACTCCAAACCTAAGTGAGGCCCCATCAAGACAATGAATGGTTCCATTGTAGGGACCAGAATCTACATAGAGATGTTTGATGTCATATCAATGGAATCCAACTAAAAATGAAATTGAAGGCTGGTTGGACTGGGGAATCCACGAGTTCACAATGCAGGAGAATAGGAATCCATGATGATTGAAGGAAGAGTGGTTAGACTGCTACCTATAGACAGAGATCCATGAAATTTTCTTTGCATCTTTCCCTATTAAGTTGTATGAGTGGATCACGAAGCTAGCAAAAAGGCAAGGAAGGTGGAAGCTCCATATTCCTATTGTGTGGATGCCAAAGTTGGTGCACAGGTTGGAAGTATCAGATGATAATATCGCGCACATCGTTGACCACTGGCTCAATCGAATTATAGGAGGATTCATTACTGAGTTCGCGGTAGATACTTTAGTCAGCCATAGCGAGGAAGAGCGATGCTTTCTCAAAGGACCGCGAGGTTGGTACGTAAAATCTCTAAATACTTGGATTAAAATGTTGTTGTGTGAAAAGAGGGTTATGCGATTACCTTGATTTCCAGAGCCACACGAAGTGGAAGAACCTATAGAAACGAAGTATCGAACCAGAGAGTAGCCCTTTGGTTTCACATTCGCGAGGGGACGAGGAAGAGCTCGCAAAGGTCTTGCCGCGAAGTGCAATAAATTTGAGAAGGCAAAGGATTCTGCGCATACCACCCCCACCCACACCACCACTAGCTTCACCGCCTTCACCTCCATCTTCGCCCATACCACCTTCACCACCTGTAGAGTCTCTAACCTACACCTCATCATCCACTATTACCTACTGTTTTTCATCACTTATCTCTCTCTTTCACCTCATTATCCATGTAAAACCACCTAGATCATTACATTAGATGTCATTAAGCATGATCAAGTGAGCTTTGGTAATGTGTGACTATTTTGTTTAGATTTTGACATATTTACAGGCATTCTGCAGCTCTCTGCCAATTCCGCAGCCATCTGATGATTCTGTAGCCATCTGGAGATTCTGCAGCCTTTTTGTTGTTCTCAAGGTTCCACGTGCCATTTTGCCAAATGAGCCACATGGGTACTTAGGTAT
>APFE030322747.1:0-36681 GCA_000404065.3 Pinus taeda
ATGAGTTTAACGACAAAGGTAACTTGGTACTTTTTCAATTTTAGAGAGTCTAAAGAGGGTCTGAAAGGAAACTCGAGTAATCCTTTTTTGTCATATAATCCCTTAAGTCTGAAAAAGTATAAAATAATACGAAAGGGATGAATTTTCGATAGTTTTAACGAGCAGAACAAGACAAGCGCTCAACCTTTTTGTGTAATAATCCCTCAAGTCCAAAAATATTAAAATCTAGAGGAGGGATAGCACTCCCGGTAGCTTTAACGAGCTGGCGAGGCCAACTTCTCAGCAATCTTTTCATATTTTACGAGTCGGGTGAAAAGAGCTTAAAGGAGACTCGTTTTTTGAGGAACGAGTGATGTTTTCAGGTAGCTGCTGATTCCAGGAAAGGTTTGGAATTTTCCAATCATGGCAGTGTCACAAGGATGGCTAAGAGAGTCACTCTTCACAATTGTTCCTCAATAGGGAAAACAATCAAATGGAGGCATATGATCGGCTAAACAGAGTGGAGGTGATGGCGAGAACACGACCAGGGCTCAAAAGCCAATGATAATGCATTCACAATGGTTATCTACCAGAGGTTGGTTGGGAACATTTGCTCATTTCTTAGGTTTAATTTTTAACAAGCTTGAACTTCGCATAAAAACTACTTATGCCAGTCATATAATAAGGATGTATCACCGATAGGTTCAATTTTTAAGGAGCTTGCACCATTCAAAACTTTGTGTCGCTCCCTTTTGTATGCAAGTTAGGAATGACCAACTACTATCCTAGGGGTTAATTAACTACTAAGGTTAGCGAGGAAACTCTTCCTTTACTTTACTGGCATCGTTTGGCTCTTGCAAAGGCGAACAGTCGATTTGACCACTCACCTAACTTAAGCAGTTGAAGTTAGAAGAACTATAGAGTTAGCATTATGCTGGCCACTTTTCACTTGTGTGCAAAAAGGTTTGCATGCCCACAAGTATAGGGAAGTAGAGTTTCAAGGTTACCCTTCAATTTGCAAACAAAACATTTGTTCTGTCAGAAAGGCTTACCTTCTAATGGAGGTACCTTATTCCAGTCTAACCCCATTTTCCTAAATGGATGAGCATGTTGGACTAGTCATATTCCTACACGGAAACCTACCCTATACCTGAAGTTTTCCTGCCGAGGCAGACCAGGGTGCATGCCCTCTGGGTTTCAGTCATGGCCACCGAATTACTTGTGTTCTTCAGGTGGACGGACTGGAGCATGATGAGACAATTCTTGCATGAAAATACCAATTAGGGATGGCATTTGACTATTTGCTATGTGTGAGCTGGGGAATGGAAGCTGGTCTACGAGATGGACCACTCGGCCTTTATGCGGAAAACACATTACTCGAAAGAGTGAGGAGACAATGGCTCCCATGCTATAAATATAGTCATGCCTAAGGAGAAGATTATAATCTAAAGGTCCTTGGACTACCATTACATTCAGATACACGGTTTTCCCTCTCAAAGTTATATGCAAACTTGGAAGGATCCCTAATCGTCGACTAATTCCTTTATCGAAGCCTATTAGATTTTGCCTCTTAGGCAGAAGCGATGGCAAACCAAGTGCTTTCTAAGTAGTTGAGGAAAGGATACTTGCAGAAGCCCCTTCACCTATGATGGTACCAACCATGACCATTCTGTAAGCTTGTACAATGATTCAGAATGGTACATTAGACGGTAAATGGGGTCTGCCTAGTAGATTCCAATCGAAAGAAATGACTACGTTTCTCAGAGGTGGGACTGAATAAATAGCCGGATATGACCCTGACGAACTTCCTTCCTACTGTAAAGGAACGGGTAGATTTCCCCATGTTCATCAGAGTCTGTGTTTACGAAAATAATTTGAACGATGTCCTTCTCATTCTCTTCGGTGACTATATCATTTGAAGATGAACCTTCTGAAGGCAGGACTGGGTCAACTGCCGTCTCAACCTTTTGACTTTCGTTTGGTATGGATTCAGATGGTTTATCTTCAATGATAGATGCTTTGACCGACCACAAAGTTGTGTCAGTCAAATTTTCAACTAGCGAAGGACTCGGCAAGAGTTTCTTGTACCCAGGAGGAAGCCGTAGTGGTGAAGCAGGATGGTTATCCAAGACTCTTTTAGCTTCATCCAAGAAGGGACAATGGTGGATGGCCTGATTGCCTTCACATAGTTTGCAAGGAAATTTACGTTTTCCTCTCTGTCGAGAGACTTTGTATTTGCTAGTTGACGGTGTACTCTCAACATGCTCGTCAGAGGCTGATGACACCGGATTGTGCAAATGAGGAGACCAGTCCCTTAAGATCCGAGGGATGCAAGGACAATCTCGATGATAGTGGTCTCCTTTGCAAATGACACATGGAGATTTAGGTTTGGACGGTGCAGTGTGTTGATTTTCACTAGATGATGCATGGTTGCCCTTTTTTGCCTTTGGCTCCTTCTTCCTTTTCTCCTTCCCTTTCTTATTCTTCTCAGTTACTTGGTTTTTAGCTTTACTAACTTCACCAAGGGAAGAGGAAGGAGGGGAGCGAGAATCAAGTGAAGTAGAAGGTTGGGGGGTAACTCTAGTATCATCTAGTTGTTGATTTGAGTGCTCAGGAACCACGCTGGTTTGAATGACAGAGGTTGAGAAGAGCCATATGGGCAAGCTGATTGTCGGTCGTCAGAGGGACATTGTGGCCATATGAGGTGCACCAACATCTCCCGAAGAGGATAAAGGGATAGGATTTCCTCCAAGGGGAAATTCTTGGTTGGTGGAGTCCATTTTTTCTCAACCTAAGACCAATGAGAGAAAAGTGATGTTATTCTGATTAAAATAAATTTTAGACGCTTTGAAACAACTTGATTTTTCAATTTTTAAAAGTCAAGAAAAAACTAAAGATGACTCTAGTTGCCTTCAATTTTTAATGAGCCTGAAGTTACAAGTGCTGAGATGGACCTTTTACTTTAAGGAGTCTGAAAAGGAACGAAAGAGACTACTCTGGAAATCTAGATAGAGGGATTACCAAACCAATCGCAAAACTGCAGAATAGTTTTATGGTACGGCAATCAATCTTCCAGAATGTTGTGTTCAGTGCATTGCAATCGATAGGGTGATAGACACGGCTTCCTAAGGATAAAGGATATGGCCTATTGTGGTCTCCCAATATATAATCAACGGTACGTGGGAGCACAAGTCCGTACAGGCACTTGTCATCTCAAGGAGGAGGAATCACCCAACCTATGATGAAAGCGATAGTTACTAGGCTTTATGACGCTGGAATATGTCTCTAGCCTAGACTTCTAAACGTTGTGTGTTAGGTTCCAAAGCGTTTTTATGTTCATTGAATTTATTTTACAGTTGATCTTTCTTAAGAAGTTTTCCTTTCAGGTTCACCGCGTGATGTAGATATACAATTCCTAAAATTCAATCTAAGATGATAAACAATTGTTTAATCTTCTTTTTGCAATGAAAATCCTAGCTACTAAGAAAGAGAAGCAGAATTATTTCAGCAAAGAGCAGAGAGCACACACTAGATGCACTGTCCTAAATCAAACCAACAAGCAGTCTAATTGCAAATGCACATGCACGTATTTTTTTTCTCTTTCTTAATGTTTCAATGACAAAAAGAATTCTAAGTAAAAATTTGAATCGTTTCAAGCGATAGTACTCACAATTTTCTTTTCAAAAGACGAAAGGAAGATAATGACGACACTTTGCGATTTTGAATTGAAAACTACTTTCGACACTTGAAAAACTATTAATTCAAATCAAATACAAGAGTAACAGTGTAATCGACCATCAAGAATAATAGGATTCTTTTCTTTGACTGAAAACGATACTTGCGACACTTCCAAACCAAAAGACGACAGCTTGATTATGCTACTTCTTTGTAAAACAGGACTGTAAATGGAGAACAATAAATAAAAACATTTATAGTTCCTTGTACCATGGAGGCTAAATCATGTAAAGGAAGGGAGTTTCTACAGTGATTTACTGATCACAGACAACAAAACACTTGAATAAATCTGAAGAGAGTGAACAAAAAACCAAAATCTGGAAGGAGAAGAGGTCTTATCTGATCATTGCACCTGTAACATAGGGAAAGTGTGATGCATCTCACCTACTGCACACAAGAGGTGCAATGCATCTAGATTCCCAAGAGGAGAAGGTGTGATGGTCCAAGGATGAGACTTCAACTGGGTTCTTGGTCACAGTTTGCAGCTCAGTTCAATGATTTAAACCGAGCAAAAGATAGTCAGTAAATGCAAATCACAGGGGCTGATCTAATGAGGCTACTAGTGCCACCACCAGGGAAACTAGGATGTTTTCAAATCAATTGTTCAGTTTATAAACAAAACCTGAAGATAGACTAAAGCAACATTGATCTACTTTGCACTTGCATTGCAAATGTAGTTCGAAGGCTAGCTGGCTTGACTTCGGGCTCCATCTGTAAGTTTATAAAGCAAAAAAATATAGACAAGCAAACAAACTACTCGCTCCCCAGTGGAGTCGCCAAATTTTTATCCGGAAATCTAGTGTCTATGCAGAGTTTCTAGTCCCACTAAGATAGGTAGCTATCTTAGAAACAAATGGATTAAAGTTACTTTTTCTTTCCTTTACGATAAATAGATAGGAAAGGAGAAAAGAATACCAACGTCAATCTTTCGCTTGGTTCTCTGCTTGTTCCTTCTCCCCCTTTGACAGATCTTTGTCGCTCCTCCCTTGACCGGTCCGCTTCAGAGAGTGCTTGTAAAGTCAAAGCAGCATAATACTTTCAAAGTGCAGAGATCTACAGTCATAAACAATATAGGACTAGATATATATTGACCACATACATGCATATATTAGCAAACATACAAGAATGTGGAGGAAAATTTGAATAGCTTTATTGATATATAGATTAGAAGAGAGGATTAAAACCCATTGATCTGACCAGCGTCATCCTCCGAGCATGAAAGCCATTCTTCACCTCATGAAAATCTTAGATCACCCAACACTATGATATTCCACCAGGAAACCAACACCACTTCTTTACAAGATACAATATTCCAGCCTTTGGATCTCTAGGATGAGGGATCCATATATAGACAATTGTAAGAGGGTAAGTAGCTTCTGGGATTTTGATTAGTGTCCTATCTCTAATAGTTCTTCATTCCACTTGGAGATTGATGATCTCTTACTCATCCCTAGGCGAATTCAGAGAGGTAAGTGTCATAGGAGAAGTTTTTGGAAGATTCCATGATCATCCATCTTGCAAACTGTCTCTGCCATTTGTCTACTCTCACCCATCGCAACCTATAGAAGGGCTTTCCACTATGCTTCACACTTTTTAGACTGAGTAGGTGAGATGCATTGCACCCTCTGCACTGAGCAGTGGTCCAGTTTTGACCAATTTTGAGCAGTCTTCTGTGGAGAACTTCTCGAAGATGATGTAATGAGCTGACCTTGTTCCTTTAGGGCATGAAACAACAATTTTAGGGACTGAGAAGCCCTTAGTTTATGGACATATGTGATTGGGGTTGTAGTGCCCAAATATGTCTATAAAATTTATGTTACCAAATCCAACCATATGAATTGGTAAGATATTTAGTGACCAAAAATGGTTTAAAAGAATAAATTATATGCTACATAGTTGATCATACACTATAAAATCATGTTTAGTAGAGAAGACATAGACCTTAATACTAGTTCATGGTTTCCCAAGGGTGATATTTTCTATATGAACATGGTTGGGAAGGTCAATCTCAAGGACATAACCAAACCCAAAGAAATCATCATTTCTCTTTCTCATTCCTCTTGATGGTCTCTCTAGTATATGATTTAAGTATCCGTAAGTCCTTAAATCCCTTCAAGAAATAGACACATAAGTATTTGAATCCATACTAGATCATCATTAGCATAAGTGTCATCATCATCATCATCTTCAACCATTTTATTAGCTTCTTATGAAAAACCATTCACTTTTACATATATATATATATATATATATATATATATATATATATATATATATATATATATAATATATATATAAACTTCCATCGAACATGTTCTTCTTACATTAATTATGTCCTTAACAAGAAGTACAATTTAGCACTTAATAGAGTGTACAATAATATTATAATGATTTTTTCAAATAACTATAATAATATTATTGTCAATTTTTTCTTGTATTAACATACATCATAATATTTATAAGAATTTAACAATTTTAACATAAACCTACAAACTCTCATCATATTACCCTAGAAAATATAGATTAGTATCATCCATCACCTAAGAAAAGGTCTCCACTTTTAACATCTTACAAGCCTAGAATATTCAATGGAAGCTCTAAGAGAGGAAGCATCAACAAAGCTGTAAATTTAGCTCCATATACATAAAAAGGTTAGCATCAACATAAAGATGACCACAACCACATGCTTATAGAAGGATTATAGTATTCCTGGTTTTCAAAGGAAGAAAATATGGTTCTATTTTTCTAAAGATATAGTGTCTTCACTACTCTAATAAACCAATTATATAAATAATTTTGAACACCATCATACCTCCAAATTCATAAAATGATAAACTACATTAGAAATGCATCTCACCTTTTCCATCCAACACCATTAGCTTTCACTTCATCTCTCTTCCAAGTATTCATTTTATATTCCAACCATCGTATAAGTCCATCATCTCCCACTTTCATGTTAGTGAATATAAAAAATACTAAGGATTTGCACCATAAAATATATCCAGATGTAGTCATGTGAAGTTACAAGAAAGCATTATTTTCCACTTCTATAGAAAGGTAAAAGAAAAGTTATCCATTTATTATAGGAAATAGAAAATAAGGAAGTTACAAGAAGTCATCTTATAACACATTGTTTTCAATTCTTTAAAGAAAATTTATATCTAACAATCAAACAAGCCTTGTACACATGAATAATTATCCCTAGCCATTGCAATCCATTCTACACCATTAAATCAATTGATATAATATTTTGTGCTTTCTTATAAGAGAGTGCAATATCTTAAGAAATTCCATGTTTTCACCTCAAAAAATCAAACTCTAAGATATAGAAACTTCTACCATTCAACAGTTCATCAAAATCAGTGAAGAAGCTACATGAATCCATATAAATCCAACAAAATTAAAGGTGTCAACAAATCAATGTTTGGTTAATAATTTAATCGTATTTAATTACAATGTACCCACCACATGACCTAGTGAGGTGTTCCTCACATCTACGGGGCTGAAAGGGCCTAATGTTTCAAAGTTTATTATTGAAGTAATTAGTGATGGCGAAGGGAAAAACCTTGTTTTCTGAAGTTGATTAAATTAGTAGTGGTTAATGAAGTTATGTCAAAAGCCACACCAAAATTATGGAATGGATAATTCAATATGTGTTATATTTATGAAATTTTGAGAAGAATAAGTTCTATGAAATTAGGATAGTCATCACTAGAATATAAATGCACACTAAAACATCCAAAGCACCCTTCAAGTTACCAAATGTATAGTGTGCTACTTAGTTGATTATTCCCTATAAAATCATGTTTCATAGAGGTGGCATAGACCTTATGACTAGTTCATGGTTTCCCAAGGGTGATACTTGTTGAACAAAGTGTAACTAGGTTGGGTCTTCATAAAGGAAATTTTGATCATTGTACTTGTAAAAGAAAAGAATTATTATTTTTATAAATTGTAAAATGAGTTCCTTTCTCATTGCATAGGTCAACCACATGTTTGAGTGCTTCTAGTAAAGTCAAATAGTCAATGTAATTATTGAAGACCCATGTGGGCATGCTACACAATGTTACACTATGTATTAGAGTCAAAGAAATATTTTTAGAGTGATCCTCCAAAGCAAAGATAGGTCTCCTCTTCAAGTAGGCTCAAGAAAGGAATTTTTATGCACAAATGTCAAGTAGGCCTCTCTAGTTGATCAAATATGCCTAAAAGGAAGGAAAAACTCCTATATATATGGAACTTCTACCTCACAAAAGGATTACTACTCATCTAAACTAGCCAACAAGGAAGGATGAAAAAGAGTTACTAAAAATTGAAGTGATTCTAGGGAAAATAAGAAGAGGAAAGAGAAATCGAGTTTGAGAGGACTCTTTTTGGACCTAATTCTCTCACAATTGCCAAAAAGGGAGGGAATTTATACATTCACATCAGATCCACAAGGGTAACAACATAATAGATTTCTATTGGGCCTATAAGTGATCCCAAATAAGGCTCCATCTCAAGCTAAGGAGGTCCCACACTTGGCAAGGAAAGGAGCAAGTAAAAGGGTGTATTCCAGGCCCTAGATCAGCCACACTTACTAATAATTTAGAGCACCAGTAAGGGTTAAGAGGATCAAGCTATAACCTCAAGGACATCCCTCAAGAAAGGCCTCATTCTCTAGCCTAAGTATCAAAAAGAAGGAAAATTGCCAACAGAGGTAGAGAAGGAAAGAAGGACACCAAAGAAGAGGCCTCTAAGGAGAAGTTTCCCAAAAAAGATTTGTTAGTTGTATGAAGAAGTGTGAAGGAAGAGATCAAGGTAGGCATCTATTGAAGTACAAAGAAAGGTCTTGTGCTTGGAGGATCTACTAGTCAAGGGTCTAGGGTTTGGATTTCCTCTCTAGGTAAGAGAGAGGTTTTGAAACAACATCTTGTGTTCTTGTATCTTTTGTTTTGGTAGTTGTTTGATGAAGTAAGAAGAAAACACACTAATAATAATAAGAGAATATTTTGCTAATAAGAAAATAAAAATTAGTTCAAAAATTGTTATCATCGTGAGAAGAATCTCACTATAACCTAGATGCCCTAGATTCTTCAACAATACTTGCTATAAGATCATGGTTTGAAAGGTTAATCTCAAGAACATGCCCAAAACCAAAAGAATCATTATTTTTCTTTCACTTTTTCTTGAAGTTCCCTCTAGTGTATGATTTAGGGAATCAACCTTATGTCCCTTCCCAAATATATCCTACACTAGGATACATTAGGAAACAAACACATATTTAATAGACACTCATGCTAAAACAAAACAAGGCATCAATAGAAACCTATTGCAAGAGGTTTTTGTGGAGGAGGGGTTGTCCTTCTCTTACATGAATATCATTCTTACAAGCTTTAGATTAGCTTATGAAAGGGGTCAAATAATTATGTAGAGTTGTTAATTTTAAAATATCCTTTATTGTTTTCCTTAGAAAAAGGATGTTGATCCCTAAATATTTTTGAGGATTCCATGCTTATACCTTATGTGCTATCAATAGCTTATTGCATATAGTTGAAGAAATACTCTAGGTCAAACTTCTTTTTGATAAATTTCATGCTACCATACCTAGAAGGAGAGAGTTGAATACATTGCCATACCCACTTTATAAAGTAGGTCCTTTGAATGGAGGTTAGAATGTCATTGAACACATAGAGAATGTAAGCAAACACATAGGATAGGACAGTGCCATTTGAACCCTTCATAGTAGGTCCACATTAGGAACAAAATTCACATAATATGATAATATATTTATGTCTATTTTTT
Organism: Pinus taeda; assembly: GCA_000404065.3. Lineage (NCBI taxonomy): Eukaryota > Viridiplantae > Streptophyta > Pinopsida > Pinales > Pinaceae > Pinus > Pinus taeda. Next base: position 9,499 of record APFE030322747.1, read on the forward strand.
TATCATGATTAGAGAGGTCTGATGCATATTTGTTATAGCTATTTACAAGTTGATAATGCAGAGCCATTTTTTTTTACTTTTCAAGAATATAAATATATGATCATGGGAAAGACAATTGGAATTTTTCCATAGATGACTATACCAATGCATAGAGTTGCATAAGAATAATGTAATGTTTTCATTTTACTAATAAAAATTAATATTTTCTCCTAGAGAAAAAGGAAAGCTGATCGTGATCATCATAATCATCACTATAATCATCATTCTCATTAATATTATCACAATCATATGAAAACACCTTCACTTTGACATCTTTAAAGAAACTAAGAACAGTAATCAATCATTTCCAACTTGCATTAATTATGTCCTTAACAAGAAGTAGGATTCATCACCTAACATATTGTATAATAATAACATAATCATATATTCAAATAAGTAACAATATTTTTTTTTGTCATTTTTGGCTTGTACTATCTGTACAAGCATTTTAAAAATTGAAAATCAACCTACACACTCTCATGATATGAGTTTATAAAATATTTATATTAATATCATCCATTACTTGAACAAAGGACTCCACTTTTAACATTTCAAGGGCCTAGAAAATTCCATGACAACACTAGGAAAAGAAGGTGTAAATTCAACTACATGAACCAAAAATAGTTAACATCAACATAAACATGACTACAGTGGAAAACCCATAGTAACATTATGGTAAGAAGATGAGGGTGTTCATTACTCCAATATACCAATTCTATCAATCAATTCCACCAAGATCATGCCTCCAAATGCATAAAATTATAAACTAAAATCCACATGCATTTCACCATTTTCATAGAATTCCATTCATTTTTAGTTCACATGTCTTCCTAGTATTCATTTTATATGCCAACCACTATAAAATATATCCATTGTAGTTATACGAAATTATAAGAAAGGAGCTTTTCTTCACTTTTATAAAAAAGCAGAAGAAAAATTGTGTTTATTTAGTATAGGAAATAGACAGTAAGGAAGCTACAACAAGCCATCCATCCTATAACATATTGTCTTCAATTCTTTGAGGAAAACTGATATCTAAGAATGAAACAAGCTCTTATACCCATGTTAAACAACCTCAATCCATTGTACACCAATATATCAATTGCTATAAGATTTAGTGGTTCTTTATCAAAGCTACAATATCCTATGAAATTTCATGATTTCGCCTAGAAGCAAACTCTAAAAAATGTAAACTTATGTGATTCAACAACACCTCATCAAAAATGAGTCAAGAACCTATTTGAAATAATATCAATCCAAACAAATGAAAGGTATCACTAAATTAATGTTTGTTTCATTTTCTTTAAATAGCCATCTAGAATTCTAGTAATTTAATCATCTTAATTACAATAAAACCTCCACATCATCTACTGAGGTAGGCTTGAAATCTACATGTTGGGGAGTTGTAAGTGCCTAAAGTTTCTAAATTTATGAAGTAACCAGTGGGGGTCAGTGGACCTGCAAAATTGTTGTATGGAGTTGGTAAAATAACCAGTGATAGTTGTTGATGAGGTTATGTTAAAATCCACACCAAAAGTATGAAATGCATAATTCAGTAAGTGAAATTATAAGAACAAAATTGTATATAATAGAGCTAGGAAATGCATGCCCACTAAAACATCCAAAAGACCCTTGAAGCTACCAAATGCAACCATATGAAACTGTGCATTTTTAGTGATCACAAAAGGTTTTAAACAATAAATAATATGCTAAAAAATAGTTTCTTAGAGGAGAAATAGACTTAAGGCTACCAAGGGTGACACTTGCAATATAAACATGGTTTCAAAGTTCAATCTAAAATAAATATCCCAACCTAAAAGAATCATTATTTCTCTTTCCCATCCCTCTTGAAAGTCCATCTTCCCTATCATTTATAATGCTCCTTGGAATGTTCCTTGAGAATTAAACTATCCCAAAAAAATCTATACCCAGAAGAAAAAATATAAAAAAATAAAAAAAATAAAAATAAAAATCTGCACAATCTGGTAATAACATATAAATATTGATGATAGTATGTGTTATGGGTAACTAGTTCTTTCATCTTTCTATCTAATAAGTAATCCAATAAATGAGCCTACCATAACCTAAGCTCAACCTACTTTTATATATATATATATATATAATTTTCCAATTAATCCTATTTTGATTTTTAAAGAAACATTTAAAAAAAGCAGCAGCAAGCTACAACAAAGAACTACGGTTCCGTTTTGCTCTGGCTTACCCATTCAGATGACATTAGTTCAAATACAATCCAGCCTAATATTAATAGGAAAAATGCAGTAGAATTCCATGGCAGCACAGTATAAATCAAAAGTATTTTTGCCTCGTGTAATCTCTTTCAACCCTGGCAGTAAAATCTGCATCTCACATCTCTAGAATTAAATATTCAAGCAAATAATCTTTGCAACAAAGCATAAAGAGATAACTAAACCTCGGAATTTTGACCTAAGGAGCATCAACAGTATCGATAGGATGTTCTGGGAGAGCATCAGGAGTATAAACAGTATCAGTCGGACCCTCTGAGAGAGCAGCAGCAGGTGGAACATCAAGGAGCGTATCTGTGGCACACTCCGAGCGAGCAGCAGCAGGTGGAGCATCAAGGAGCGTAGCAGGTGGAGCATAATCAGTATCGGTAGCATCCTGTGAGAGAGAAGCAGCAGGTGGTGCAGAAACAGCAACGACAGTATCGGTGGGAGACTCTGAGAGAGGAGCATGTGGAGCATAATCCTGTGAGAGAGAAGCAGCAGGTGGCGCAGAAACAGCATGAAGGGGACCTTCTTGGGGAACAGCAACGACAGTATCGGTGGAAACCTGTGAGAGAACAGCATCAGCGAGACCATGTGGGGGAACATCTTCATAAATGGGAGGGGACGAGTTGAAATACTGGGCAAGGTCCTTCGTATCGAATTCCGCAGACAGGCCATTGTTGAAAAGAGCGGCGGATGCGTGCTGGCCCAGCCACATCTGCAGACGACGTCTTTCCGTCTCCACGCTGCTTTCAGCGCTATCCAGTGCTCCCTTCAAATTCGCATAACAATTCTTCAAATGCTCAATTGCGTTCGCCTTTTTCAATTTGAAAATCATTTGAAGTTCTACTGGTGAGACGGTATCGATTTCTATGTCATTTTTCTCCCCGGCATCTTCCACCTCCTCGTTGCATTTTTGAAGACGGTCGACTGTTTGCAAATAATCAGCAATCGATTTGATGAAGCGATCGTAATGAGTCTCAATCGACAGAATGAGCGGATCCATTTAATTCCGCGGTGCAATTCCTTGACTACTGTACGGTTCTCGAGCTGTAAAATGAAGCAATGACGAAGTAACAAGAGCGAAAAATGTGGTTTAAATCTTTGCGCCTGGTTAAAGGAAATCATAAGATTTCTTGATTTCTTTAAGATTTCGTTTCTTGATTTTAAGATTTCTTGATTTCTGATTTCTTGATTTTTTTATTATCACAAGTGAAATTGTAAATCCTGATTTACAATAAATGTAATTAATTATAGTTATAATTATTCATTTTTTAATTTAATTTTATTTTTATTCTATATAATGTGAAACAATATTTTATAATTATAATTATTAATTCTATTTTATTTTTCTAATGTAAATGTTAAACAACCTATTATATTACAATATCAATATCATATTGTCTTTTACACCACTCTCAAATAAAACTTAGAATTCAATAATGAAATCATTTGATTGAGTTATGAATAAGTGTTTCTAGAATAACTGTTTTAGAATTTTAATTTATTTATCAATTATTAGTTATTAGTACTAAATGAAAACTTATTAATATCTTTTTATTTAAATCTATTAATTAAATAAAAATGTGATATGAATATGTGATTTTCTGTCATATTATTAATTCATAGCATTTCTCTCTAGTATTGTAACAAAGTAGGATAACAATCTCTATTGTAAAATGGGGTGAATTTCCATGGTTAACTCTTTTGTTGAATGTTTTTGTAATGTATAACTTAATGTTATTTTTTATTTTATTTTATTTTTCTTATTTTTTTTAAAGTAGGGTGAGCTTAGGAACCAACATGTTGATAAAAGAACTATTTTCCCTCAACTAAGATGCTATCACCATAATTGTGCAAAGCTCCATGATCTTGGACACCTCTTGGGATAGTTTAATCCCTAAAAAGTTACTCCCATCCTCAACCCCTCCCATGATATCTGAACATCTTATTTAGTGGAGACTAGACCCCACACAAACAATTTTTTTTTATTTTTTTTTTAACAAAATCTATTACTTTTGTATTATAAAAACTCAGATACAAAGTTCTAGAACATAGACATGATAAATTTGGGCGATGAGGATCAAAACCGGGTGGGCAGAGCCATTTTCCTCATTGCTACCTCTATGATAACTGAAAGTAAAGAGGAAACGGCTATATTGCCGAATAAAAGCACCACCTAACCAACAAAATTTACAATCCATAGCTCCTAGGGAAGTTTCTGAGTGACCGAGTCATAGTGGAGGGGATCTTTCCTGGCACTGGCTTTATTTGAGGCCTCAGCTTGAAAGCTCTGAGAGAGAGCTCTGATCTGCTCTATGGCTTCCTCCAGATGGCTTCACCTCTCCTTCAAAGTTTCGATTTCTTCTTTTTGCTTCTCCAGCTTCTTCCGCTTCGATCTACTATCTGCCTGATAATCTTCCTTCAGTTCATTGAAATGCTTGACAAATCTATTGATCATGATTGTATGCTTTTTGCACATAGTGCACTCGTTGTTGAAGATCCTGTCTATTGGATTATTTGCGGGCTCCTGAGCTTTCGGCTGGTCTTGCTGATCCGCCATCTTGATGCACTAGGTGAAAAAGCCTGTAATAAGGGGAGACAGACAGAAACCGGGGAGTAGGGAGGTACCAGGAAGGGAAGCGGTAGAGCGGAGCATATAGCTCAAAGAAGGGAGGGGCGGAGCAGCACGGGGTGAATGAGAAGACTAGGGAGCAAGGAGATACGGGGAGCTCTGCGGCAACCAAGAAACCACTCGTTAGCAAAATCTAAAACAAAAATAGATATACGAGCAATTACCAGAGACGAGGAACGAGGGTCGGGATCCCAATGATAGCTAGGTGCTTCAGAAGGAAGCCAAAGCTTGATGCGAGCGCAAAGGAGAAGCCTTGCAACGCTGCAGACTGAGGGATCGCTGAGGCCCAAGCTGCTATATATAGGGGAAGGGAAGCTCCTCAGGTGCTTGAACCAATGCTGAGAGGATCGTCTCTTGAAAGGATTGGGATCCCCTGAGAAGATTATGCTGCGATCAGAGAGCGTGCGAAGGGGATGGGCTCGAACACAAAGCCTGAGAATGACTGCTTTAATCATATGATATTCCATGATGAGGCAGAGTGAAAAGATGTGAACCAAGTCAGGGGGGCGGATTTGGCTTTTTTGGTACCATTTTGTGGAGTCGAGGAGATTTTGGGGGGGTAGGGAGATTTGATGAAGAGCCTATTTCGAGGGAGATGATGCGTGAGGTGACTAGTATTCTGAGATGAGGGGGTGGGGAGGGGTTGCTTAAGGTATGGCTTTGTCATAGACTTCATCATTTTCTCTGACCTGGCCTGTCTGTGTGCTTGTTGCTTTGTTGGCTTGTTCATCTGCCTCCGTATTGTTTCCTCTTAGAACATGCTTGAAGATGACCCCACTTATTCTCCTGTTGTTTTCCAGTATCCTACTTTTGATGTTGCTCAGGGCCATTTGCTTGAAATCCTTCCCAGTAGTCATGGCGGCTATGATAATAGCAGAATCTCCCATAATTAACAGGTTTTGGAGGCCGAGTTTTCTTGCTATAGAGGTCCCCAGGAGGAGACTATATGCCTCTGTCTTATTATTGGACATAGAACCTAATCCCCATTCATAGGTCACTATAGTTTTTCCTTGAGGGTCTCTGATGATTCCTCTAGCTCCGGCTTGGCCCTGGTTATTTTTTGATGCCCCATCAAATTGGAGGGAGGGCCTCCTTTGTTTTTGTATCCAATCTCTGACTTCCTCCTTGGTCCCTCTCAACTTCCAATCAGAGTTTCCTTTTCCTATGCTTACAGTTTTTTGAATTCTTGTTTCATAACTGAATTTTCTCATCCACTCTTTTTCTCTTGGATCTCTCGGTTCCGAGTCGACCTGGGTTATTCCATTCACTCCAATGGTCTCTGAGATGAGCGCAATCGCTTTAGCCAAGGTGATGGAGATGGTGGGATTCTTATTATTGAAAATGCACTTGTTTCTGGCGTTCCATATCTGCCAGCATAGGTTTGGGGGTATGCTGTTCCACAATCTTTTAGCTAGCATCTTACCTTTTTTGGGTTGAGGGTAGCTTTTTTCCCAATTTTTCTGAAGGAGTGTGATCTGGTTGGGAAGATTGCCTATGTTTAGTGGGCTAGTGATGAGTTTCCAGCAAGATCTCGCGAAGGAGCACTCTATAAAAAGGTGGTTACTGCTTTCTTCCGATGCCCTACACATGCAGCAGATTGATGGGCCATGGATGCCCTTCTTCCTGAGGTTTTTCGCAGTGAGAATTTTGCTGTGGAGGAGGGTCCAATTGAAGAGTTTTACCTTTGGAAGGAATTCAGTTTTCCAAGCTACTTTGTGAAGAGGCCAGTTGTTTATTGCTGAAGCATTTTGGAGAGCTTTATAGCCCTCTTTGACCGTGTAGGTGCCACCATTGGGGTCCCATACATATTTATCTTCTGCCATTCTGTTAATGGGAGCTGAGCCTATGAGTGATGTCTTGAGATCAGCCCAAAGATTCTTGAGGTCGTTAGGGAGAGGGCACACAAACAAATTTATTTACACCTATAAAATGAGAATAAATGTTCCATATTTAAGAATTGAACTTGTGCTTAACATTTAGGAGTGAGTTAACATTACACCCTATCACAATCTATCCAAGGCCCATGAACATTGAAAAATTAATGGTTATGTTTATAGGTAATAATTAATTATCAAATAAAATTTAAAATAGTAAAATAATTGCACATCCAATATATGGTAGATGTGTAGGTGTAATGTAAACAATTTTAAATGTAAGCTCAATTAAAGTAAATAAATAAATAAAAGTAATATAAACTCACTATGGCTATGAGTGTAAACATTTAAATGTTGGCTCAATTGATATTAAAATGTTGAAAGTCATAAAAAAAATGATCAATTTGCTATATTTTGATTTTTTTATTCAATAGGATTTGTTCAATACCATGGGCCAATACCATGGCTTATCAATACCACATCCCAAAAAATATGACTTATCTCACAATCAAAATATTTTACAACTCAATTACAAGATTCTTACCATGAATACTATTAAATTTTATATAGGCTTTGTTACAATACTCTTATTAATACCACATGCCAAAAAGCATAACTTATTTAACACTCAAAATATTTTATAACAATATGAAAATATTCTTAACCATGGATATTCACCCCCACTTTTCCATTGATATTATGAACTTGTGAATAGGCTTTGTTACAGTACCTTGGGCCAATACCATGGCTTATCAATACCACATACCCAAAAATCATAACTTATTTGAGAATCAAAATTATATATCAATATAACAAGATTCTTCACCATAGATATTTACTCCTACTTTACCATGCATATTATTAACTTCTAAATAGACTATGTTACAATACCATGGGGCAATCATGGCTAAAATATTCCCATAGAAATTAAATCAAGGTTTTAATAAAACTAAAATGAGAATACTTTTATAGATAAAGATGTGAAATTTATATGATATAAATAATATTGTTAAGAACCTACATAGGTCCATCTTAACCTCGATCCAAGTGATAGTTCATGATTGTTTTAAGTTTTTCATTATTGTATTTTCTTTGACATGATTGATCCAAAATATAGGTTTAATATTTTACAACCAATTGAGTATTTTTTTTATTTTTATTTTTTAGACACTTTCCTAAACACAAAACAATGGGATCAAATTTAAGAAATGGGATGAAGAGAGAGAGGAAAGGAGATCGTGAGAGAGCTAGAGGTTGGAGAGAGAGAAAGAAAGAAAGAGAGTGTGTGATGGGAGGAGAGAGAGGGAGATAGATGAAGGAAGAGACAAAGGAGGGGAGAGAGAGAAGGGGAGAGGGAAAGAGAGAGATATGGATCTGGACGGGGAGAAAAAGGGAGTTGTTGGCATTATGGTGTGCATGGGTCCAACTGGCTAATGTTAGCATTGGTTCATGATGGCAACTAGCTCATGTTGGCATTGATATCAACCTTTGTATACAAGGTGATGTTGGGCGCCATTCATTGTAGCATGGTTGCAACTAGTTGTATTGGCATTGGGATGATTGTGTTGGCATTCATGTCAATTATATGATGTCACAGACATGATGATCATATTATCATATTGGTTTGGTTGATGATGTTGCTACATGCGGATGATGAAAATCTACATGTGACAGAGATGATGATTCTCGCACTAGTTGAGTTGGAAACTAGGGCTTCATCTAGGTCCTCATGTTTGTGCTCATGGAGATGACTTGTTGTGGGGTGATAACCTTATATTTGATGGTGGGTATGAGCTATAGAGTATTGGAGGTCTATTAGAGATGTTGCAACTTATGGAGATGATTTTTGGAGAGTGGAGGACTTGTTGGCACTCTTTCTCACCTTGTTTGTTGGAAGTCACTTGGGAGTCATGTTCGATCCACTTGCATACGTCTCAAAGGTTTGGAGGAGTTTAGCTATGTTGGAGAACGTGATCCAATAGGTGGCAGAGGTTCTGAGCTCAAGGCTTCATGTTTGTCTTCATCCTTTGCCCCAGTTGAATGGAGCCAAGCCTATGGGAGCAACCAAAAGGCTCTAGTGGTTGGAAGATGGGCCTCTGGGAGTGACTAAAGGTTCCATTTGAGTCTAAATAGTGTTATATGTGCAACTAAGGATTTCCACAAGCTTTTCTCTGCATTTATCATGTAAATCACAAGAAAATTAGCAAGGAAATTCCTAGAGGCTTTGAGAAAAAGTTGTAAATGTTGGAAATAGTTTGAAAAGGTCCTCCAATGATGTAAACTCATTTAGTACACAAGTAGTGGTCTTAGAGAAATGATTTGGTCTAATTTCTTCATACTTGACTCTAGCCGCAAACTCAATTTTTCCCTACATGTTTTGTATTCATCACTTGGAAGCTCGTTGATGGTTGATGGTGAGTGTAAGTGAGTTAGAGAAGACCGCATTGTTTGAGTATGATTCAGAGCCATTAGTGAGCTTGATTGCTTCAGTGTATGAGATCTAATGGCACGAGTACAAGTAGATCTATTTCCTCAAACATAATATTAATTTAGGTCTTGAGATTTCATATGAGTGATGCAGATTTGTAGGAGAGTTCGATATTGGTGGAGCTCCATATTAGTGACTCTCACGTTTCTTCTTGTCGGAGTTGTTGCGATCGAGATGGATATTGGTGGCCACCCACCTACTCCACTTGGACCCCCAACACTATTTATTTTAGTTTTTCAGTTTCCTTAATTGTAGCATAATTTACTATTTTGGGTACTTTTTTGGGTCTTGAACTTATCGAACCATAGGCCTTAAATGATTTTTTTTTATGGAAAATAGACAACGATGATTTGTTAACTCATGTTTGGAGTCGAAAGTTGTGGTCCTTGGACAGATTTTTCTAGTGAGGTATTGTGCGCATCAAATGGAGATCATAAGCAAAAGTTACAACCGTGAGAATTTGATGTACCAATTTACCCAAACACAGCCCACAGTTTTGGTGTTTCATCTCCTAGGGTTAGGTTTCTATATGTTTAAGGTTTACCATTGTTTATCAATAATAAATATGCCTTTGAGCCTCATTGTAACATAGTTGTAAGTAAGCATATTACAGTTCTTTGATATTAATGAAATGAAGTGTTATTTATGATGCAACTCTTTATTTATTATTATATTTGTATTTTGTTGTGTTCATTTTTAACTTCGGATTAGTGGTATCAAATTGGTCTACTCTTTCTTTGCTTTTCTTTTAATGTCCTTAATGAGCTCACAGTATAAGGAGTTAGGTTTCAAACTTGTTGAACCTTTGCAAGAATAGCCTTGCAAACCTTGAAATCCTCCAATGGCAAAAGAAAAGAAAGATGAGGGGGAAGGATATCCTTTCAAAATATTTCTCGAAGAAGCCCTCGAGCAATAGAGGAACATGATGATGGACAATTTTACCTAGATCCTTCGACGGTTAGCCGCACATGACACATCTCCTTACAATAGCTACTTTTGAAGCACCACACCCTTTAAGGTATAAGTCAACTTTGATATCCCCATATTTGAAGGTCAGATGCATGTGGATTCCGTAGATATATGGTTAAATTTGCTATAAGTATATTTTCTCGTTCATTATTTTTCCATCTAGAAAAATATTACTTTTGCACTCCTGAAATCCACCCTCCACATCAAGGACTAGCGGGAAACCTACATTGAAAAGAGGGGCAAGATTTCACCCTCACTATTTCCATCCACACCCACTTGGAATTATTTTTTGGATTCCATCAAGGAGCAGTATTACCCTATCAGGATCTATAAGGACAAATACATAAAGTGGACCACGTTGCGGAAGGGAAGGGAACAATACGTGCGAGAGTTAAAAAATATTTCTCATACCCTTCACACGAGGTTGCATATCAAGGATTCTAAGTGATGTTTGGTACTTAAGTACGACACTTGTCTACACAAGAAAATCCAGGACGAGATGGAGTTCCTCGACATCTCCTCACTTGGAATGACCTATCAATACGTTGTTAAGATCAAGTAGAAATTTAAACAAAAGAAGAGAGACTTTGGATCTGTGAATCTGAAGCAAGGGAAAGGTGCCTTCAAACTATAGAGAAAAGGAAAAATCCAAGACGAGGTAACCCACGAAAAGCTGCTGAAGCTGTAAAGAAAGAAAAACACCAACAATAAAAAGGACACAAGAAAATGGTGTTAGTTCCATAAGAGCCCCACTCACAAGACAAGTGAGTGTAGGGCCAAGTAGTTACAAGGTAAATCAGATTCATGTTTTGACTTTGAGTTAGTACCTCACAAGGGGAATGAAATAGGGAAGCAGATTATTGATGTAGAGCTCAGTGCCACTATTTCCACCACCAAGATCTAGAGGAATGAGACTGAAGATCCTGAGGAGGGGGGCACCTCTTCAACTCACACATGTGGGTGAAGGGTTCTCCGTTGCAGTTCATTATCGATAATGGGAGCCAAAAGACCCTCATTTCAGAAAACGTCATGAAGTGCTTGGGCATACTGACCACATCACAACCACATTCATACACCATTGGGTGGCTTCCCCAAGGATGATATCTCTATGTTAGCTAGTAGTGTCATCTTCCTTACATCATGAAGCCCTTCATAGATGAGGGAATTTGTGATGTTTCTCCTCTTGAATTTTGTGATGTATTATTAGGACAACCATACTTGTGGAAGTGGTATTTTGTGTATGATTTTAGGCCTCGCACTGTTATTATTACTTTGGGAAATAATTTTTACAATATACCAAAGGTAGCAATGCCTACCACCATCTCTTTGATTGCTACGAAGAAATGTAGTAAGATCATGTACCACACCCGGAAATTTGTTTTCCTTATGATTCCCCCTGAGAGGAAGAAGAATATTATTGCCATGGCCTCTAGACAAGGCTCCTCTGCATAGTAGAAATAGAAGGACAAGGACATGGAGGAGTATAGGGACATTTTCACCTTACCCAGAGGGGTACCTTTACACTGTCAAGTCAAGCACTCCATCAATATGACCCTGGGCATGCCGCTACTTAATGGAGCAATCTATCAATGCTATGCTCTGGAGAAAAATCATATCAAGAGGTAGATTTACGAAATGTTGCAAAAAGGTAACATCAGGCCAATTTCATCACCTTGTGGGAGCCTAATCATGTTGGTATAGTGAAAGGATGGGACGTGGAGACTATGTTCTTACTATCCGACGCTAAACAAGATCATTGTCCAAAATAGATATCAAGTCTCCCAGATTAATGGCCTTTTAGAAAAGCTCAAGGGGCCCAAATATTTCAACAATATTTACCTGAAGTCTGGTTATCACTAGATACTAATTGAATCCTCTCATGTGTGGAAGACTACCTTCAAATCCAAGAAGGGCCTTTTTGAATGGTTTTTCATGCCTTTCGGGTTGAGGAATTCCCCCACAACCTTCATGAGGATAGTAAATGATATCTTGTGATGCTTCAACAACTCATTCGTGGTGGTGCATTTGTATGGCATCCTAATATTTAGCTAGATTTGGGAAGAGCCCCTCCACCAAATTCGACACGTCCTCTAAACCCTGCAAAAACACAAGTTTTATGCCAATTTGGAGAAATTCACTTTTGGTATGACTCACGTTCAATATATGGGGTACATCATTGATGAGTGGGGTGTGCATGTGGACCCAACCAATATACAAGTCATTCGGGATTGGTCAACCCCAACCACTCTAATAGAGCACCATAGCTTTCTGGTCTTTCCAATTTCTATCATAGGTTCGTGTTTGGGTTATCTCATGTCACTTGGCCTTTAAGTCAAGTTACCAAGGGTGGATCGAAAGGAAAGTTATTTTGGTCTGAATACCAACAGATGCCATTTTCTGAGTTGAAGCATGGCCTCTACTGTACACGAGTGCTCACATTAGAAGACTTGAAACAACAATTTGAGTTTGTGACACATGCCTTCATCTATGTTATTGGTGCAAATTTTACTCAGTAGGGGCATCCAATGGCATATCACAATGAGACAATTTTAGACACAGTCCAAAAGTATCCCACCTATGACAAAGAGATGTATTCCATTGTGCGCACCTCCCGATAATGGAAGCATTAAATTATGGAGAAGGAAAGAATCATCCACACAAAAAACCGACCTGTGTAGTTCATAGAGACACAAGGGTAGTTGTCGAATGATCACCATCAAAAATTCTCCACATACCTGCAACAGTTCCATTTGAACATTATGTACAAGAAGGGTAACACCAATAATGTTGTAGAATGCCTCAGTCAACCGATGGTCATGGCACTGATCACTATGTTCGACTCTTTTTGGCATGAGACTTTAGGGTGGCCGCATCTTTACAAGAGTGATCCTCAATTTGGCGACACATACGAGACACCCCTAAAAGGAAAGAAAGTTCCTATTTTTTACCTCCACGATGCACTATTATGCCACCTAGGAAACATGTGTGTTCTTTCAGGTGAGTGTGCCAAGATTATTTGGGAGGCACACTAAGGTCGGGTCATTCGACATTTCAGAGTAGAGAAAACAATGGTAGTGTTGCAAAAGTATTTTTATTAGCCAAACCTTCGAAAGGATGTTGGGAGGTACATCATATCCTACATTGTATCTTCCATTTCCAAACCAACCATCAAGAAGTAAGACCTATATACTCCTATGCCTACTCATGTTTGACCTTGGGAATCCATCTCCATGGATTACATAAGAGGCCTTCCTTCTATTAAGCATGACAATGACTGCGTTTTCCTCGTCATCGACAAATTCTCTAAGATGGCCATGCTAGCGACCTAGAAGAAGAGTATGACATTAGAAGCTACTACTAAGATATTCTTTGAATGAGTGTGGATACACTCTGGTACCCCATGTTCGATGATCTTAGATCATGAAAACCATTTTCTAAGTACATTTTGGTCAAGTCTCTGGTCGATGCTCAATACAAATCCATGACTTTCCACCCCTAAAATGATGGCTAAATAGAGGTTTTCAACAACATGATCGTGCACATTCTATGAATGTACAACTTGACCACACACATGAGATGAAATCCTCCCCTATGTCTAGCACACCTACAAAAAAACTCACCATAGCTCAACTGGCCACAACCCATTTCAGATGGGGTTGGGATTCCAGCCAATATGTCCCATTGATGTTCCCATACCATTTACAGCTACTCAGACATATTTGGCTCATGTCCAATTCCAAACTCATAGTGCTAAGAGATTAATTGAGAACAATGAGCACATCTTCCAATAGGTCCATGACATATTGGACAAATGTAATGCTAAGTACAAGCAATGTCATGATCAACATCAAGTTCCACACATGTTCTAGATGGGAGACAAAGCTTGGTTACATTTGCAGAAGGAATTGATCATTGGGCCCCACAGTAAGCTTCACCCACTTCAATACGGGCCTTACATCATCAGTAAGGCTATAGAGGACAATGCTTCCAAGCTCAACATTCCACCATTCCTTGGCCCACACCCATTTTTCAATGTGGACCACCTTCAACCATACTTTCCACCATTACTAGGCACATCAGACATTGTTGAACAACTCACACCAACAAATTTAAACCATGACTACATGGAAACAACCATAATTGATGAGATCATGGACACATAGATCAAGAACACATGCCAACAAAAAATCCAACTATATTGGGTTGTCAAAGTTGGCCAACTCTTGCACCCACGCAAGTGGCTCACTAGGGACAAGTTCAATAGAAGTTTCCCCATCTCATAGAGGAACTCGAAGCAATGGAAACCATTTCTCCCTAATGGGGGAGGAATGATATAGGTGGATATTGGTGGCCACATGCCTATTCCACTTGGACCACCATTGTTGTTCCTTTTGAGTTTCCTTAATTGTCGCAGAACGTAGTATTTTTGGAAGTTTTAGGGTCCTAAACGTCGAGAGTCATTTTAAGGGACTAAAATACATTTTCATGGAAAACAGAGGGTCTAGAAAAGTTCCAAACCAAAAATTTGGCCCTTTTTGGCCTCCTCTTTGAGATATTCAAAACGAGGTATTGTGGTAGCCAAACAAAGATCATATGACAAGGTTATGACCCCATAAAGTTGATGTACCAATTTCCACAAATGGGCCCACAATTTTTGTCGTTCATCTCCTAGGGTTAGGGTTTTCGATGTTTATGGTTTTCCATTGTTTCTCAATAATAAATTGGACTTTGAACCTCATTTTAATATAGTTCAAAGGCATGTAGTTGCCACATCTCTTCTCAGAAATAAACTACCATTGCCCGTGCTAGTTTATTTCCATTTTTGTATGTAAGCATATTTCAGTTCTTTGATATTAATGAAATGAAGTTTTATTTCTATTGCATCGATTTGTTTATGTGTATATCTATATTTTTTGTGTTCTTTCATTAGTCCATATCAAAAAGAAGCAAACCCAAGAGCTAAATTGGAAGCAAACCAGGAGGCTAATAGGGAAGTAATTCTGCAAGCATAAAGGGAAGCAACAATGGAAGTGAAACTAGAGGCACACTAGATGCAATCTTGGAAGCATAACCTAGTGTTACCTAATAAAGAAAAATAATAAATAATTTAGGTAGAAAACCAATCAGTAGTAATTGAATAAATACTAGCAACTCAACTAGGCATTAATTGAGAAGAAAAAACAAAAGTAATTTAGGTAGCCAAAAAAGAAGTAATTATGGAAGAAAAAATTTCCTTTATGTAAGAAGAAAAAACAAAATAAATTTAGGTAGCAAAGAAAGAAGTAATAATGGAGTAAATATTAGAAGCCAAACTTAACGTTCCTAAATAACTAAAAAAAGAAGTTATTTAGGTAGCCAACTCAGAAGTAATAATGGAAGCAATATTAGAAGCAACAAAAGTCAATATAATAGAAGCCATATTGTAAGCTAAATAATATTCCATAATGGAAGCAAAGATATATGCAATAGGTGGTGCCATATTGGAGGAAATACTTGGTGTTATGGTGGAAGCATAAATTAGAATTAATTAGGAAGCCAAAAAATAAGCTATTTTTGATGCCATGCCAAAAGAAAAACATGAAACACAACTAGGAGAAAAACTAGAAGTACAAATGGATGCAACAATGGAAGCATGAATGGAAGAAATAGTTTCTAGCACTATTCTCAGTTCTAATATGGGCGTTGATGTGGACATGCCTTCTTTTGTCGGATATTGTCCCTCTACTTCAAGTCAATTCACGTGCTCAGAAACACTAGATTTTGGTGCTATTTCCAGTGCTAATGGCCTGTTCTATTATAGTGCAATTACTAATTTAATTGTTTTAGTAAAACAAAAATACATATCATAGTGCACAAGATACAAAAGACACCAAAAATTAGGCATAAGGCTAGGGGAAAATCCATAGGGGGGAACTGAGCAGTCCTTTCCTTATAGAATCTTTAGTCAACAAGAGAAATCCAAGTCAAGCTAACTAATAACCCAAGTTCCAATTCATCCCTCCATCTATCCATAATAGCTTTTACAATACTCTTCCACAAATATTTCCTTTGAATACTATATATCACTATAATAGAGTGCCTTAGAAAGCTCACTCAACCATTGGGAATATGTTTAAGTAACCTCATACTTAATCACATAAATACATGCTTTAAATCCTGGGTTGTGCCTTAGGATATAGAATAGGAAGCTTGCATCATCATAGAGATAAGGTGTCAAAAAATACTTGCATTAACCAGAAGAATGTGCCTCAAATTTGTATACCACAAACCAAAAATTATTTCCACATAAGTGAGAGTCGAATTAGCTGCGAAATGGTGGAGGAATTATGCTAATATATAGTTTTTTCCTCAGGGGACATGATAAAATATTTTTTCTTTTCTATTTTACAAAATCATGAAAATAAGTATTTATGATGTTCAAACCTAGTTACAACTTCAACACTACCTCTTAAATATGGATTTATTCATAATGACTCAATGGGATAATCTCAAGTTGAAATATTCATATAAGAAGGATCTAGATTGATAAGCATCATTATAAACATCATAATGACCATCATTATCAAACTACCAAGGCCTTGAAAAGTAAGCTCTCTCTCTCTCAACTAGACTAGAGCACAAAGTTGGGAAACATTCAATTGGACACCACACAACTACCTCTCTAAGGAACATACTCCACATAGGTTCACCGAAGTATGTCCTCCATAGGACCATTTCCTAATATGTTGTGATGATAATTCACATAAGGAAATGTCATTCCTCTAGACCATTCTTATACTAGATCGATTTTCTTGACTTATGATTGTTAGTCTTGGTCAAAGTATATGTCTCAAGCATGTCGGTCCATGGTGCTTATCCAGTATACCATTCTACCTATCCATTTCATGTGCTTGGCTTACGAGTGTTATTCCTAGCCACAATACATGGCACATGGAGAAAAAGGTGTCCATCATCACTCCCTCTCAATCTGGGAGCAGATATCAACAAGCCCAAGCTTGTCTAAAAAAAGGTCATGCTTTCCCTTAGAAAGGGACTTCATCTATACATATGCTATGTGTCCATCCATGCATATATGTTGTATCTTCTTGTCTAAAAAATGGTCATGTTTACCCTTAGAAAGGGAATTAATCCACAAATATGCTATTTTTCCATCCATGGAGATATGTTGTAGCTTCTTGGCTCATCTTTACACCATACTCACAAATCATAAAGTTCTTCAACATTCCATGAAAAATTATCTTCTCTAAAAAGCTTTATAGAGTATTATGATCGAACTGAAGATGTCGTCATCAAACATTTTACAAAGCCAAAAATTTCACAACTAATTGTAGAAACTACCATATCTTATGCATCTATAGTGCAACATAATCCTTCTTCATGCTCTTGCAAGAAACCATATCAAATTCCAACCATTAGTAGTATGTTTACTCATCATTAGCACTGCAAAACCAATCGATGTAATGTTAAGTACCAAAATGTAGTGCAATATCCTTCATGTCAAAGTCTACTTCCATCTTCCTCTAAATTTGATATTTCTTTGTTTCACTGATGAGTCCTTTCCAAAAGTATGAGATATTCTTTAATCGTGAGGCTCCTTAAAAATCTTGGGTAACTCTTCTAACTGAGGAAATCATCTTAACATGATTCTCTCCCTCTTACTAGAAGAACCTTCTTGTTTTCATGTTGTCATTTGGTGCATGATATATTTTCACCTCTCTAAGGCATACTTCAATTTGCTCTCTTCTTTCTGCAATCACCTTCTTCCATAATTTAGGAATGTCCTTGTGCTTTACTATGTTTTTCCATTTATTTCTTCTTGTTGCTAAAGTATAGGCATCCCTTTCTATTGACCTACAATCCTTAGTAGGAATTCATGAAATAAAAAATAAAATTAAGAAAAGTGTATATAGACAAGAGACCATTAAAATGTGAAAAAAACAACAATAGTGGTAGTCAAAGAGGAGGGTTTATAGAATACTTATCTCTTGAGACAATTTGCCTCCCTCTTAATCTATGGACTTCTTGTATACATCTGTAACTTTGTCAATTCGATCTGGCATAAAACTTATCATATAAATTCATCGACATAGGCATGTCTAGGTTATGGTTTCTTCTTCTTTTAGAAAAAGAAACCATTCCTAGGGTACAAACCCTAGACCATTCTTATTCAAACCCTTTCTGTTTATAACCTCTAGATGCTCAATGGCCTGCAATATTGATTATGTATTTATCCTCAATTGATAGGGAATGATTTTTTATACAAAGTATCTTTATGGATCCCTTGATAATACATAATATTTCAATAATATCTTATTCTTCTAGCAACAAACTTTTTGACTTGATAGTGCTTACTTGTCCTTCAATCATTCCTTTGAGTATGGTTTGGTTTAAAGACATAATCAATGAGTTTCTTACAATTTCTTCTGAATTTATGAACTCAATCGCGTTCAGATACAACTCAAACTTTTAAGGAATATATTGTCACCATAGAAATTTTTGAATCAAGAATAATACTATGCTTAGAATCAAGACCTATGAAATGTCTTCTTGAGCTATGCTTAAGTCACAAAGAGATAAATTTAGAGTTTTTCTTCCTTTTATAGCTTTAGAGATAAATTTCAAATGAAAAAACCACAAAGGTGCAATGATACTAATGTACAATGAGCCTTAGATGTCAAGCATATATTATTGGTCTACCATAGGGACTTGGCCCTTCTCATCGATCTAGCACATAGATTTTAATTTTAGAAAATAGATACCTTCATATTTGACCTTGATTTTATATTAGCCATGTCGCAAGTTCAAAGAGACATTTGGTTGTCTTACTCTATATATTTCATCATTTTGTTATGTATAGTCATATCATATAGTCTTCTCGTATTTGTATAAGAAAAATAGATCTAAGAGATAAAGAGGTTATTGCATATGAGAACACTACTTGGGAGGGGGGGGATCATTAGTGATAACTTCTTAAATAATTTTCACATTTTAACACATGCAGTCATATATCAATTCATCATTCTTTCACATGCAATCATACATGCAATATTTAGCCAGATTTGGGAAGAGAACCTCCACCATATTCAACAGTTCCTCCAAACCCTGTGACAACAGAAGCTGTGTGCCAATTTGGAGAAATGCACTTTTGGTATGACCCATGTTCAATATCTAGAGTACATCATTGATGAGAAGAGTGTACATGTGGACCCAGCTAATATACAAGTCATTCGAGATTGGCCATCCCCAATCAATCTAACAAATCTTTGTAGCTTTTTTGGTCTTGCCAATTTCTACTGTAGGTTCATGTTAGGGTTGTCTCATGTCACTTGGCCTTAAGTCAAGTTAGCAAGGGAAGAGTCAAATAAAAGTTATTTTGGTCTAAATCCGAATAGAAGGACTTTCTTGAGTTGAAGCATCATCTCTGTTATGCACCAATTCTCGCATTACTAAACCTACAACAACAATTTGAGTTTGAGATAAATTCCTCCATCTATGATATTGGTGTAGGTCTTACTCAATAGGTGAATCCAGTGGCATATCACAGTGAGAAAATTTCAAACACAGTCTGAAAGCATCCCACCTATGACAAATATATGTTTCCATTATGTAGGCTTGCTGAAAATGGAAGCATTACATTATGCGAAAGGAAAAGGTTGTCCACACAGAACACCAATCCCTGGAGTTCATACAGACACAAGGGAAGTTGTAGAATGATCACCATTAGAAATTCTCTAAATACCTACAACAGTTCCATTTTAACATTAAATATAAGAATGGAAACACCAACAATGTCACAGACTTCCTCAACCAACCATCGGTCATGGCGTCACTAATCACTGTGCCCGAATATTATGGGAACGAGACTTTGGGGTGGCCGCATCTTTACAAGAGTGATTCAAAATTAAACAACACATACAAGATGCTTCTAGAGGGAAAGCAAGTTCCAAATTTTCACCTCCAAGATTCACTGGCATGCAACCTCAGACATATCTATGTTCCTTCAAGCAAGTGTGCCAAGATTATTTGGTTGGCACACTACAATTAGTTCGCTCGACATTTCAAAGTAGAGAAAATAGTGGCAGCGTTGCAGAAGTATTTTTATTGGCCGAACCTTAGACGAGATGTTTGGAAGTACATCATATTGTGCACTTCCTCCACCATTTTGAAAACAACCATCAAGAAGCAAGGCCTATATACTCCTCTTCCTACTCTTATATGACCTCGGGAATCCATCTCAATGGATTACATGTTGGGCCTTCCTTCTACTAAGCATGGAAATGACTTTGTTTTCATTGTCATTGACAAATTCTCTAAGATAGCCATTCCAGTGGCCTACAAGAAGAGTATCACAATAGGAGACAATGATAAAGCTCTTCTTTTAATGAGTTTGGATACATTTTGGGATTCCACGGTCCATTATCTCATATCAAGATAGTAGGTTCCTAAGTACTTTTGGTTAAGTCTCTGGTCGATGTTGGATACCAAGCTCACAAATTCCATGACTTTCCACCCCAAAAATAATGGCGAAATAGAGGTTTTCAACAAGATGATCATGCACATTCTACACATGTACAACTAGAGGCATCCATGCACATGGGATGAAATCCTACCCTTTGTCAACCACACCTACAACAAAGTTCTCCATAGCTCAACTAGCCACAACACCTTTCAGGTGACATTGGGATTCCAGCCACTATGTCCCACTCATGTTGTTATACCATTTGGAGCTACTAAGGAAGATTTGGTTCATGTCCAGTCTGAAGATGAGAGTGATAATAGCTACATTGAGCTCATTCAACACATCTTCTAGTAGGTCCATGACATATTGGATAGAGCCAATGCTCAGTACAAGTAGTCTCATGATCAACATCGGATTCCACACATGTTCTAGGTACGCGAAAAAGTATTGTTACATTTGAGGAAGAAGTTCCTTGTTGGGCCCCACTGCAAGACTCTCCTACTGCAATATGGGCCTTACAACATCACTAAGGCTATAGAGGACAATTATTTTGAGCCATTTTGAGGCCCTAAACGTTTTTTTTGGAAAACAAGTTAGCATGAGTTCTAAAAACATGTTTTTAGTCGAAAATTCTAGTCCTCACATAGATATTTCTAACAAGGTATTGTGCACATCAAATGGAGATTGTAAGCCAAAGTTATAGCCTCAAGAATTTTAGACAAACCTAGCCCACAATTTTGGCACTTCATCTCCCAGGTTAGGTTTTTGATGTTTAAGATTTTCCATTCTTTCTCAATAATAAATAGGCCTTTGAGCCTCATTGTAACACAGTTCAGAGGCATGTAGCCGCCACATCTCTACCTAGAGATAAGCTACCATCACTTGAACTATTTTATTTCCATTATTTATGTAAACATATTTCAATTCTTTGATATTAATGAAATGTAGTGTTACTTTTGCTGCAACTCTTTATGTATGGTTATATCTATATTTTGTTGTGTTCATGTTTAAATTTGGATTAGTGGTATAAGAGTAGCTTAATTTTTTTCTTTTTTTCTTTGCATGTCCCCAACGAGTTCACGATATAAGGAATTAGGGTTCGAACTAGTTGAACCTTTACAATACTAGCCTCACAAACCTCGAAAGCCTCCCATGGAATAAGAAAATAAAGATGAGGGGGTATGATATCCTTTCAAAATATTTCTTGAAAAAGCCTTTAAGTGACAAAGGATCATGATGATGGAAAAATTTGCCCAGATCCTTTGACTACTACCCACATGCGTGCATCTCCTTCTAGTAGCTACTCTCAAAGCACAACACCATTTAATGTACAATTTAGCTTTGACATCCCCATATTTGAAGGTCATATGGATGCAGATGTTATAGATAAATGGCTAAATTTGCTTCAAGGGTATTTTTCAGTTCATAATTTTTCCAACCAGGAAAGTATTACTTTTTCACTCTTCAAATCCACCCCCCATGTTAACCACTCATGGGAAACCTATTGTGAGAATAGGGACCAGAGTGCGCCCTCATTATTTCCAGCCACACCTAATTGGAATTCTTTCTCGAATGCCATCAAGGAGTAGTATTACCCTATCAGGGGCTACAATGATAAATATATAAAGTGGACCACGTTGGGGCAGGGAAGGGACTCAGACATGTTGGAGTTCACAAATATTTTTCATACCCTTCGCATGAAGTTGGGTATCAAGGATTCTAAGCAAAATTTGGTACTCAAGTACCACAACTGTCTACACAAGTAAATCCAAGATGACATGGAATTCTTTGACATCTCCTCGCTTGGCATGGCCTATCAATACATTGTTGAGATCAAGTAGAAATTTACAAAGAACAAGTTAGACTTTGGATGTGTGAATCTGAAGCAAGGGAAAGGCACCTCCAAGTGACAAAGAAAAGGAAAAATACAAGGTGAGGCAACCTAGGAAAGACCGTTGAGGGTGCAAACAAAGAACAACCCCACAAATAAAAATAAGGACATGGGAAAATTGTGTGAGCTCCATGAGAGCCCCACTTACAACGCAAGTGAGCTTCGATCCAAGAAGTCACTCTTGACTGAGATGAAGACTTCTAAATCAGATGCTTGTTTCAACTTTGAGTTATAACCTCATAAGGGGAATTACAAAGGGAAGTAGATTATTGACGCAGAACCCAGTCCCACCATTGCCAACAATAAGATATAGAAGAAGGAGCCCAAATATCCCGAGGAGGGGGAGAACTTATTCTACCCATAGATGTGGGTGAAGAGTTCTACGGTGCAGTTCATTGTCAACAATATGAGCCAAAATACTGTCATTTCAACAGAGGTCGTGAAGCAGTTGTGCCTACCAAACACATCACACTAGCAATCATACACCATTTGGTGGCTTCACCAAGGACAAGATCTATGTGCTAGTGAGCAGTGCCACCTTCCCTACAAAATGAATCCCTTCATCGATGAGGTAATGTGTGATGTTTCTCCTCTTGAATTTTCTAATGTTTTATTAGGACAACCATACTTGTGGAAGTGGCATGTTTTTTATGTGTCTAGGCCTCATACTTTTATTATTACTTTGGAGAATAAGTTGTATAGGATACCATAGGTAGCACTACCTCCCACTATGTCTTTGATCACTATAAATGCAATATAAACGCACTATGGCTATGAGTGTAAACATTTAAATGTCAGCTCAATTGATATTAAAATGTCGAAAGTCATAAAACATAAAAGGATCAATTTGTTATATTTTGATTTTTTTATTCAATAGGATTTGTTCAATACCATGGGCCAATACCATGGCTTATCAATACGACATCCCAAAAATATGACTTATTTCACAGTCAAAATATTTTACAACTATCACAAGATTCTTATCATGAATATTATTAAATTTTATATAGGCTTTGTTACAATACGGATTATCAATACCACATGCCAAAAAACATAACTTATTTCTCACTCAAAATATTTTATAACAATATGGAAACATTCTTAACCATGCATATTCATGCCCACTTTTCCATTGATACTATGAACATGTGAATAGGCTTTGTTACAATACCTTGGGCCAATACCATGGCTTATCAATACCATATACCCAAAAATCATAACTTATTTGAGAATCAAAATTTTATATCAATATAACAAGATTCTTAACCATAGAAACTTACTCCGACTTTACGATGGATATTATTAACTTGTAAATATACTATGTTACAATACCATGGGGAAATCATGGCTAAAAATATTCCCATAGAAATTAAATCAGGGTTTTAATAAAACTAAATGAGAATACTTCTATAGATAAAGATGTCAAATTTATATGATATAAGTAATATTATTAAGAACCTACATAGATCCATCTTAACCTAGGTCCAAGTGATAGTTCATGATTGTTTTAAGTTTTTCATTATTGTATTTTCTTTGACATGATTGATCCAAAATATAGGTTTAATATTTTACAACCAATTGAGTTTTTTTTTTTAATTTAGACACTTTCCTAAACACGATACAATGGGATCAAATTTAAGAGAGGGGATGGAGAGAGAGAGGCAAGGAGATTGTGAGAGAACTAGAGGTTGGAGAGAGAGAAAGAAAGAAAGAGAGTGTGTGATGGGAGGAGAGAGAGGGAGATATATTAAGGAAGAGACAAAGGAGGGGAGAGAGAGAAGGGGAGAGGGAAAGAGAGAGATATGGATTTGGAGGGGGAGAGAAAGGGAGGTGTTGGAATAATGATGTGTGTTAGTGTCAGTCTTTGTAGCCTTCCTCCAGTGATCAAATATGCTCTTACAAAGTTATTTTAAGGTGTCAAGGTCAATTTTGTCATTTCAAAGAGTCTTCAAGCAAAATTTGGTCACTAGGAATTAGGTCTAGGGTTTGCTTTCACTCTTTTCAAAGTTGCCCAAATGTGAGTCTATGTCCCTATTCAGTTGAGTCTATCATCATTCATATGGTTGTTATCATCATGTCAAGTTCCATTGGGTCATTTTACAGCTTATTCATGCTTCAGTTGTGCCTTGGTAAGGTCCATTTCCCTCTCCTAGGGTTTTGGAGGTAATTTCTCTTGGATGGTCAAATCATTAGCAAAACTTGTATCCATATGTTCATACACCTTCCCCTATCCTTCATGTACCTTATTAAACACTTCTCATCATTGAGATTCCCCAAATTCCTCATTTTTCCACAAACCCTAGTTTCTTGCTATAACCTGGCAAGTTTCTAGGTTGGGGCTGTGTTTTTCACTTTTGGACCCCTTCCCCTCACTCGATATCCGAGATTTCACTTTCCTCTGGTTCCTAACATCCCTCCCTACTTCCAAAAATTTACCCAAGAATTTAGAAGCCCCTGATCCCCTTCATTTCGCTTCATTTCAACAAAATCCCTTGTTTCACACATCGGGATAAGTGTTACTCAAATGATGTTTCTGAGCAATCAAAGATGAATTTGGGAAAACTGAGAGAGGTTTTTGTCCACAACAGGCCAAAAACGAAAAAACTCCTTCATAATTTACACAGATATCATGGTTTTAGAGAAATGTCAAAAATAATGTTGCCTCAGGAGAATTGAATACACCTCTGAAGTGACCTTGGGAAAATCAATATTTCTCCTAGCATGGTTGGCCAAATGACTTTCTTGATGAGTCAAATGATAACTAGATACAAAGATATTTTCAATGAGCTATCATGAGCGCAATTTGGAGTTGAGGAAGGCATTCAAAAGTTGACTGCAACAGCACTCTGCCTTGAGGCAGCCTCATTTGGCACATTTTGACCAGTCTTGGGAGATTTGACTTTTGACAAGGCAAATGAACTCCAAATTGAAAAGTTCCAGTTGTAATGGAAATTAGACTCAGATACCTTTCCAACAAGCTATCCTACACCCAATTTCAACATCAGGCAGGCCTCCAAATGCCTCTTACAAAATGTGCTACACGTTGGGTCTGTGCACTACACATACAGGTGTGCGCTACGCATTGGGCCTCACTGGCCAGTGTAAAAAAACAAAGGCGCTACGCATCAGGCCGTGTGCTACGCATTGAAACTATGCAATGTGCACTCATTCCAGCATCAAATTTATGCACCCAGATCGTGTCTAATCGCCTCCAAAGCTGCAAGTAGGTGTTCTTTGACTGATTCAATCAATTTGATATTGTTTATAGTGTGTTTGAAGAAGAGGAGGTGATGTGTTGGGTGTAAGAAATCAAATGAAACCCTAGGCCCCTATCAAAATATTTTTAAAGGGTATTAAAGGAGATATGAGTAATTGGTGAAGATTTTTCTGCCTTTCCTTATTGAAAACCAGCTCCATGCTCATTTGTAAACCCTAGTCAACATTTCAAAGGGCACACATTATATTTTGTTCATTTGTCAAGCAGTGACCGTTTTGTGCCAATTCATTGAAAACAAAGCATTATCATTATGGATTAGTGTGTATGATGCTTTGGTAAACATAGAAGATTTTTGAGTATGCATTGAAGTTTGGCTCCACCACACCTATATCACTATACATATCACAGACATCTTGATACCAAAGCCATGTTAGACACAAATTCAGTTTATGAGTAGGAGGTAGAAGCCGACCGGGAGACTTGGCTCGAGAGGGTCAACATTCACTTAGAGAAGTTGTTGGAAAAGGTTAATAGAGATAAATATATGCTCTGACACATGAAACATCATTATTGGGTTCGCATGCATGTCAACAAAGCAAGAGTGAAGATGTTGAAAAAGAGGTTGAGCCAAGCCCTAAAACGGCGGAAGAGGTCGGATCCACTTTTAGTTTTGGCCGAAGCTTCATTGGCTGAGTATAACACATGATAGAGGGTCTTCACTCCGAATTTGGGCGAATTCGGAGAAAATTTTTTCGTTTTGAAATTTTTGGCTTGCAAAACAGGTTTTTTGGCTCTACGCGTAGCGCGCAGCGCGCTACCCTGAAGATTGGGAGGTCCAAATGACAAATGGCTTGTAGTTTTGGATTTTTCATGAATAAATACACATTTTCAGCCATTTCTGAAGAATTTCATTGACATCTGGATGGTCGAAATGTCCAAAAACATCATGAAAACCACCTTGCTACCACCTTTTCCAACAGCAGGAAGTACCTCTGGGAGAATTCAGTTTTGAGGGGGAAAATGAGCTCCAAATTGGAAAATTCCACTTGGGTTAGAATTTAGACATCCAGGGCTTTCCAACGAGCTATCATGACCTCAATTTGGATGTCAGGAAGTGCCCCAAAAATAGGCTCAAATGTGTGCTATGCATAGGGATCACGGACGCTACGGATACAGTTTTTAGCCCAGTTTTTCACCTTCAGCTCAAGGATTCGGCTAGTTTTCACCAGTTTCATTCTTTGATGTAATTTTTGACCCAACATGATGTAATTTGATGTATGTAAGGTAACATGGCACTTATCTTCCTTCTTCTAGATGATTCATTCACAAATTAGCAAGAAATTAATGTAATGAATCAGTTTCCTT
>APFE030322747.1:37378-47510 GCA_000404065.3 Pinus taeda
TCTTATCTGCATTTTGGCAAAGGAAAGACCAGGGTTTTGCAGCACTATTTGGGATTCATGTGGCTTTATGTGTTGATGGTGTGTTTCTCTCGGTACTTGTAAGTTGTGTATGTGTACCATTTTCCTTATTTAATATTATGTAATTAAACAAATGAAGTGTTAAGGTAGAATCCATGAACTCGCTATGCTCTGCCTTTAATTTTGTTTAATTTTCTATGTTTTCTTCAGTTTAAGGAGAATCCTTAAGAGTTCCTTGCTCTCCTTAGCCCCTCACCAGTCTGATATACCCCATCTCACTTGCTTTAAGGCATCAAAACAATCACCTATCGTGCCCCAAGTAGACCTCTGCAAAAGCTGTGCCTCATCCCCGCACCCAAAATTGTCTTTCCCTTGAATTCAACAAAACCTTAAAAAATCAATTTCAAAGTCCTTGTACTTCATACCTAGCCGAAAATTAGTCATCAATTTAGTCATCTCGAGCCTCATTGATTACCTTTTGCTGAGATTGACTCGGAGAGAGCCCTCTCCTGTCCTCGTAGGGCTAGCTACGAGGCTGAGCGTGGTTTGATGTAGCCTTGAGTTTTACCTTATTTCAGCCTAAGGTAGATTTCAGCGCTAACAATGTGCACGGGTCACACTAGCTAATGTTAGCATTGGTTCATGATGGAAACTATCTCATGTTGGCATTGATATCAACCTTTTAATACTAGATGATGTTTGGACACCATTCATTGTAGCATGGTTGCAACTAGTTGTATTGACATTGGGATGATTGTGTTGGCATTGATGTCAACTATATGATGTCACATACATGATGGCCATATTATCATATTGGTTTGGGTCATGATGATGCAAATCTACATGTGATAGAGATGATGATTCTTGCACTAGTTGAGTTGAAAACGAGGGCTTCATCTAGGTCTTCATGGTTGTGCTCATGGAGATGACTTGTTGTGGGTGATAACCTTATGTTTGATGCTGGGTATGTGCTATAGAGTACTGGAGGTCTATTAGAGGTGTTGCAACTTATGGAGATGATTGTTGGAGAGTGGAGGACTTGTTGGCACTCTTTCCAGCCTTGTTTGTTGGAAGTGACACTTGGGAGTCATGTTCGATCCACTTGCTTATGTCTCAAAGGTTTGGAGGAGTTTACATATGTTGGAGAACATGATCCAATAGGTG
Source organism: Pinus taeda (assembly GCA_000404065.3). Lineage (NCBI taxonomy): Eukaryota > Viridiplantae > Streptophyta > Pinopsida > Pinales > Pinaceae > Pinus > Pinus taeda. Next base: position 38,561 of record APFE030322747.1, read on the forward strand.
GTAGAGGTTTTGAGCTCAAGGCTTCGTTTTTCTTCATCCTTTGCCCTAGTTGCATGGAGCCAAGCCTATGGGAGCAACTAAAAGGCTCCAGTGGCTGGAGGACAGGCCTGTGGGAGCAACTAAAGGTTCCAGTTGAGTCTAAATAGTGTTATGTGTGTGACTAAGGATTTCCACAAGATTTTCTCAGCATTTATCATGTAAATCACAAGAAAATTAGAAAGGAAATTCCTAGAGGCTTCAAGAAGATGTTGTAAATGTTGGAAATAGTTTAAAAAGGTCGTCTAGTGATGTAAACTCATCTAGTATAGAAGTAGTGGCCTTAGTGAATTGATTTGGTCCAATTTTTTCACCCTTGATTCTAGCCCAAAGCTCAATTTTTCCCTACATGTTTCATCACTTGGAAGCTTGTTGATGGTTGAAGGTGAGTGTAAGTAAGTTAGGGAAGACCGCATTGTGTGAGTATGATTCAGAGCCATTAGTCAACTTGATTGCTTGAGTGCATGAGATCTAATGGCATGAGTATGAGCATATCTGTTTCATGAAACAAATATTAATTCAAGTCTGGAGATTGTATATGAGTGATGCAGATTTGTACGAGAGATCGATATTGGTGGAGCTCCATATTAGTCACTCTCATATTTCTTCTTGTAGGAGTTGTTGCAATCAAGATGGATATTGGTGGCCACCCACCTACTCCACTTGGACCCCCAGCACTATTTATTTTAGTTTTTCAATTTCCTTACTTGTAGCAAAGTTTACTATTTTGGGTACTTTTTTGGGTCTTGAACTTAACGAGCCATTTGAGGCCTTAAATGATTTTTTTTGGAAAACAGACAACAATGATTTGTTAACTCATGTTTGGAGTCGAAATATGTGGTCCTCAGATAGATTTTTCTAATGAGGTATTGTGCACATCATATGGAGATCGTAAGAAAAATTTGCAACAGTGAGAATTTGATGTACCAATTTACTCAAATGCGACCCACAATTTTGGTGCTTCATCTCCTAGGGTTAGGTTTCTATAGTTTTAAGGTTTTCCATTCTTTCTCAATAATAAATATGCCTTTGAGCTTCATTGTAATGTAGTTCAGAGGCATGTAGCTGCCCCATCTCTTCTCAGAGATAAGCTACCATCACCCAAGATAGTTTATTTCCATTTTGTATGTAAGCATATTTCAGTTCTTTGATATTAATGAAAGAAGTGTTATTTATGATGCAACTCTTTATTTATGGTTAGATTTGTATTTTGTTCTGTTCATGTTTAAATTTGGATTAGTGGTATCAAATTGGTCTACTCTTTGTTTGTTTTTCTTTTCATGTCCCCAATGAGGTCACGGTATAAGGATTTAGGTTTCAAATTTGTTGAACCTTTGTGAGAAAGGCCTTGCAAACCTTGAAATCATCCCAGGTTGAAGAAAAGAAAGATGAGGGGGGAGGATATCCTTTCAAAATATTTCTCGAAGAAGCCCTAGAGTGAGAGAGGAACACGATGATGGAAAAATTTGCCTAGATCCTTTGGCAGCTAGCCACATGTGACGCATCTCCTTACAATAGCTACTTTGGAAGCACCATACCCTTTAATGTGCAATTCAACTTTTATATCCCCATATTTGAAGGTTAGATGGATGTAGATTCTGTAGATATATGTTTACGTTTTCTAGAAGTATATTTTCTATTCCATTATTTTTCCAACTAGAAAATATTACTTTTTCACTCCTCAAAGCCATCCCCCACGTCAAGGACTAGTGGGAAACATAATGTGAGAAGAGGGACAAGAGTGCATCCTCACTATTTCCATTGCTCCCACTTGGAATTATTTTTAGGATGCCATCAAGGAGAAGTATTACCCTATTGAGATATATGAGGATAAATACATAAAGTGGACCACATTGCTGGAATGAAGGGACCAAGAGGTGTGAGAGTTAAAAAATATTTCTCATACCCTTCACACGAAGTTGCATATCAAGGATTATGAGTGACGTTTCGTACCAAAGTATTGCAGTTGTGATCCGGACTTAAACAGGAACGCAACAAAATACAGAGATAACCATATACACAAAGATGCAATGGAAATAATACTTCATTTCATTACTGTAAAATACTGAAATATGCTTACAACCGGAAATAGAAATAAACCAGCTAGGGCGATGGTAGCTTATCTCTGGAGAAGGAAGATGTGGCAGCTACATGCCTTTGAACTATGTTACAAGAGCTCGAAGGCTTATTTATTGTGTGAGAAATAATGGAAAACCCTTCACATTCCAAAACCTAACCCTAGAAGATGAAACGCCAAATTGTGGGCCCCGTTTTTGGGTAAGTTGGTACATCAACTTCCCGGGGTCGTGAATTGGTCATTTTATCTCTGTTTGACACACATGATAGCCTGTTGGAAAGATCTCTCCGAGGACTACAACTAGAAAAAAGGATTTTATGAGAGAAAAAATCGCTGGCGGTTTCCCAAAAAACGTCGTTTAGGGCCTCAAAACGGCTCCAGAAGTTTAGGACCCGAAAAACTGCTAAAAATAGTAAATTGTGCTATAATTAAGGAAACTAAAAAAATGAAAGAGACAGTTGTGGGGGTCCAAATGGGATAGGTGGGTGGCCACCAACATCCACCTGGATCAAGTTCTCTACATAGGAAAATCAAGGATGGGATGGAGTTCCTCGACATCTCCTCACTTGGGAGACCTATTGATACATTGTCAAGATTAAGCATAAATTTAAACAAAAGAAGCTGGACTTTGGATCTATGAATCTGAAGCAAGGGTAAGGTGCCTTCAAAATTTAGAGAAAAGGAAAATTCCAAGGCGAGGTAACCCATGAAAACTTGTTGAAGCCATAAACAATGAACAACACCAAGAAGAAAAAGAAGGACATAGGAAAATGGTGTGAGTTCCATAAGAGCCCCACTCATAACACAAGTGAGTGTAGGGCCAAGTAGTCACTCGGGGCCAAGCTAAAGGCTTCCAAATCAAATGCATGTTTCAACTTTAATTTAGAATCTCACTAGGGGAATGAAAAAGGGAAGCAAATTATTGACGCAGAGCTCACTACCACTATTTCCACCACCAAGATCTAGAGGAATGAGACCGAACATCCCGAGGAGGTGGAGTGCCTCTTCAATTCACAGATGTGGGTGAAGGGTTCTCCATTGCAGTTCATTATCAACAACGGGAGCCAAAATACCCTCATTTTAGTAGAGTTTGTGAAGCGGTTGGGCCTACCGACCACATCAAAACCACAGTCATACACCATGTTTGGTCAATTTAGTGTGATCTAAATTGGTATTTATAATGTCAACCCGGGGTTCGTAAACTGACGAAGTGAAGTGTACTATATGTACTAGATAACCATTTCCTTAGGCTTTTGTCGTTTTAAGATTTTTAGTTTGTTTTTGGATTTTATTTTTCCTTAATGTGTGATGGTAAAAATGAAGTGTAGAGTGTGTGGAGTGTAGATGGTGATGGTTTCTAAACTTGAAAAATGCTCAAAAGAAAGCTTTACAATAACTAAAATGAAATCAATTCTTAAGAGAAAACAAATGCATCAAATAGTGAACTAATGACAATGGCTCTGTATCCTTGCTGCTGAAAATGAAAAGAAAGCAAAAACTTGAAAAACAACTCAAACTTAAAGCAAAGCAGCTAATTCACACTACTTTAACTTTTTAGACCCTTTGCCCTTCGGCTCAATCTACCTGGTGGGAAGTAATCATAAACAAGTTAAGCAATATGATATTTAACTGTTCAAGAAAGTAAATTGCATAAAGAAACTAATCACACTACTTGAATTTTTCAAATCCTTTACCCCTCAGCTCAATCTACCTTAGGGAAGTAATCGTGAACATGTCAAGCAATATGATAACTAAATGTAGATTGCAGAAAAGAAACTAATCACGCTACTTAAACTCTTCTAGTCCTTTACCATTCAACTCATTCTACTTTATGGAAAGCAACCATGAGTAAGCAATATGAAATCCAAATCACACTACAGTTAGTAATATTCTGATTCTTTGCTGATATAGCCATATGACCACAGAAGGAAATCATAAATTGATGAGCAGTATGATGTCTAACTAGCATAAATAGAAATAAGCAAATCACAACTTGAAAAGGACAATGCTGAATTTAAACTCCAGAAAATAAAAGTTAGCAGGAAGGACAAGATGATCTCATATGCCAAAAGTTATCAAAAAGATGAAAAATTGCCCGAGCTGCCTAAGAGAACCTGCAAAAAGCACTGATCAGTTTACAGCTCTAAGAAAACAAAGATGAAGATATGAACAGCAAAAACATAAACAGCATATTATGTACAAGCTAATGATAAAACAAAAACATAATGAAACTAAATAACACTTTACAAGGCTTCAGTGTGCAGGGGCCCTCTGCCACTTCAGCCAATCAAATAATTACACGGCTATCTTCAAAAAAGTCTTCTCATGTATTTAAAACAACAACATATAAAACAGTGGGGTGATAAGATAACCAGCAACACAAAAATTACATAAACAGTTCATAATTCACATGCATCAAAAGTCTCTTTACATCATTCAACGACGCGTTATTTATAATGCAAAAATACTACAGCTAACTAACAACTTCTACGCTATTAACTGCATTGCCATAGACACATAGATCTCTTCAGCCGAGATCTAGTGTAACTGTCGTTATGTTCTTTAAGTCTTCGAAGTGGTTGGCTGTTAGATTCACGTTTTAGGAACGATCTCTAGGTGTGTTGGTGCCTTCGTGAGCTAAGAACTATGCCACGTATCATTCACGTTCCCAAAACAGTGACGTGCCACCGCTGGACTCTTTGGCTGGCCTTATCTTTGACTTTGGTTGACCGCGGCCTCTCATGGATGATTTGGCCGATTCGAAGGGACACGTTCCATGTACCTGCCATCTAGAGCTTGCCCATGTAGCTCGTTCCTTCATAGGACACCTGGAGCACAACTTTTAAAAAAATAGTTGCGGAATCCTGTGCTGGCTACGGAAACTGACAAGTTTCCACAGCTGCATGAACAAAAAAAGCTAAACCAAACAACAGTCATTAGTATAGTCAGAAAACCATATAAACAGTCCTTTTTAAACTATAATGCAATGATTTAACGACTGGATGAATGGAGTGAGTGGAGAATGATGGCTAAGAGGGTGTATATGAAGGTGCAAGGTTGAGGCTCAACATACCCCCACTGTGAAGGTGTTGCATGTCCTCATGCAACCAAAATTAAGTGATTTCCCTTTTAATCCACATGCTCTGAGACTTCTGCAAGGACATCTAGTGCTCTTTCCTTTTTCTTTGATGCCATCATCATCATCATCCTTGGCTTTCTAACCAGACATTTGAACTTGAGGTTAATTAAAGCTCTGCTTAACTTTTTGCATCTCTTCTTCAGTCTTCTATTCTTCTTCTGCCACAGTCCTAAATGAAGCATGGTATTATCATGGACCATTTTTTCTACCTTACCCTGCTCCTTAAGTGTTTCATTTTCTTGTATTATGTGTCTATTTAGGACTTCTAGCTCAAAAACTTCTTGTTTCAGAGACTAAACCTATGCATCAAGTGGCAGAGAGGTACTTGGTCCTGCACCTGATTGTTCTAAGGATTTCAGGTAATTGTATACCTCTTTCTGATTAGTATCCACCTCAGGTGACTTCCTCTGTCTAAACTCAAAATCTGGTGGAGGAGGACTACTTGCTCCTTCTGGCCGAAAAGGACTTTCCTCTCGTGGAGGACTTGTTTCAAGGCTTGGCTGTTCTGGAGATTTCTCAAGTATTTCTTCACTTAAATCAATATAGTGGGACTGATCTCCCTTGGTTTTCTTCCATTTTCCTTTTAGCCGAGAGCTCCTTCTCAAGGATGAACTCATACTTGTCTTTTCTGCACTCTGTTTCCCTTTCTGCTCTTTCTTGGCCATGGCAGCAGCTTTAAGATCTACTAGCCTTTCTGACAGAGGCTGGTAGTCCTCTTCTAATGATTTCTTAGGGGATGGAGAGACCTCTTGAGTGGTTATTTTGCCCTTTTCTTTCTTTTGTTTCTTATTCTTGGGTTGGTCGTCTTCCTCTTTTTGGACAGTCTCTTTAATTTCTTTTGTAGGGGAATCTTGGGCTGTAACATTTTTCTCCCTCCTCCTAATTTTCCTTGGGATTTTTGATGGACTACTTCCAGAGGCCTCAGCTGGCTCTTGGAAGTAGTTTTTTGTTAGAAATTGTTCCCAAGTATCCTTAGTTTTCTTTAACTTCTCCTCAATCAGAATTCTTATGAGCCCATGATGGTAAAAATGTGGCTCAATGTTACCTACATGCTTTTGAACTGTAACACTCATCTTCTTTAAACTTGCTAGCAGAAAATGTGGTATATTAAGAATGTGGCCATCTATAAAATTCATCATTAACCTCACATGATACATGTACATAGAGCCGAAACGACCCTCACATGTGATAAATTTCTGTATGACCAATAATAAACCAGACCATTCTTCTTTCAATACATGCACAGGGATGCCTCTGGTGAATACGGTGGTATCCATACCTTGATTTCGTAGCATGGTTCTCCAGATTTGATCATCCACGCTTCTGTTTTTGAACCATATTTCTCCGTCTTGAGGTAGGCCCGTGGCTACTGCTATTGTGGCCTCGGTCACCGCAAACTTTAAGTCTCCAACCTCCACTGTTTGTCCATTAAAGGACCTTGCAAAGGTTTTAGTCACTTCCTTGTTATACCCCTTAAATTTCTGAATAAATCGGAGCCATTTGGCTTTCTTTAATAACTCCTTGACTTGGGGATAACCCTCCAAGTATTTTGATCCTTCTGGCTCGGCTGTCAGCAATTTTCCCATCCTCGGCTTTAAATTCACTGAGGGTTTTTCTACGTATGAGGGTTAAGGAAGAATGGCTCTGTCACAGGGTTTTTAGGAGAGACTGTAGTGACTGTAATCGGGGTTTAGGATGACTGTAGTGGCTGCAATCAAAGCATTAAGCAAACTGTAGTGACTGCAGTCGGAAACAGAGGAATGCCCGAATCACAGGAAGAACAGTGGGTGAGCAGTGGTGACCGTGACCGAGTTCATAAAATGAAGCATGAGTATATGTGGGGATTATGATATGAGTGGAGTAACGGCAGGATTCTTCCCAGTCAGGTGACTTTATGTGAGATTTACACGTCTCAAGCAGACGGCTGCGGAAATTATGGCTGGGAAGAGCCGTAATACAATAGGTCACGTCTTAGGAGTACGGGTCATAAATAGAAGTATAGTCATTTTTGAGTTTGAACTCAGAGTAATCATAAGACCGTTAGGAAAAATGAATGCGAGGTGTATGGAATGGTATTACGGAATAGGAATGGTAGTGGGTGAATATATTAAATCATTGCACATAGAAGAACCGGTTATGGGCTAATAACTATACATAAGATGACTTGAAGTGTTGTTTGATAGAGATTTTTGCTCATAACTTTGGACACTTGTCATTCTTTGCTCAAGATTTCTAACCAGTTTCTCCTTTTTTTGATATTTTGAAGATGCCCCATGTCTTTAGCTCACGTACACCTACATTGCATGATTTTGGCACTAACAGTTGATTGTATTATGAAAACAGAGTGATGCTGGTTGCGGAAATCGTTTCTAGCTACGGAAACAGGTTTCAGCTGCGGAAACGGTGGCCAGCTGCGGAAATTGAAACAACACCCCCTGATCTGCACAAAGATAGTTTAGAGGAAAATAACTGAATGAAAATAGTCCTGAAGGGGGACTTTTATTGATGAAATAGAATGGAATGAAAATGGAGTGAAAATGGGGTGAGAATGATGATAGGAATGAAATGGAATGAGTGAGTGAGATGGAGTGAAGATGGAAAGAACATGAGAGGAGATTTTTTTTGGAAAATATAGAGTGTAAGGTGTCCCTGATTTTCACTCCATATTTTCTGTATAAGACTGTCAATCCATGATTGGTTTTCAGGCTTATACATTTTTCTTTCTTTTTTTTTTTTTAGAAACTACAAGAAACCAAGATTAGGCTGATGGGGGAGAAGGATTATTCTCCACCAGCCTTATTACAGAATTCTCTTGGAATATTTTGACAAACTCTTCTCTGGAAAGTGGCTTATGATAAACTTTCAATCGATGGCCATTCACAATAAGAGGAGTCTGAAATTCATCAATGGTCTTGATTCTTACTGCTCCATTGTCAAAGACTTTATCAATCTCATATGGCCCAAGCCAATGAGTCTGAAACTTTCCTTTGAAGTCTTTGAACTTGGAATCAAATAGTAGGGCCCATTCTCCTTCTTGAAACTTTTTCTCTTTGATGTATCTGTCATGCCACTTAGCTCTTTGATGTTGACCTAGATCAGTTCTTAGGATTGCTTCTTGTCTGATCTCATCTAGCTCATTCAACTGCTCCATTCTGTGCTTTTGGGCTTTTGATAGATTCATCCCCAACTGAACTGCCATCTTGAAGGTCTTGACTTGAAACTCAATGGGGAGCAGGACTTCTTTCCCATAAACAAGTTCATAGGGAGAATGCCCTATTGTGTTCCTCCATGTAGTAATGTAGGCCCATAAGGCTTCTGGAAGCCTTTCTGCCCAATCTCTTCTGTGGAGATGAATAGTTTTGGTGATGATGCTCTCAAGAACTTTATTTGTAGATTCCACTTGGCCATTTGCTTGAGGATGGTAAGGAGTAGATTTTCTGTGCTTGATTTTGTATTCTTCCATCAGCTTCTCCATCAAGTCAGATGTGAATTGACTTCCTTTATCTGTCACAATTTCTCTTGGGACACCAAAACGAGTAAAAATATCCTCAAAAAGAAATTGAACAACTGAATTTTCAGTGGCAGAAGGCAATGCCTTGGCTTCTACCCATTTAGTGACATAATCAGTGCAAACTAATATATATTTCTTTTGTCTAGATGGTGGATTAATTGGTCCAATGAAATCTAAAGCCCATTTT
>APFE030322753.1:4733-40770 GCA_000404065.3 Pinus taeda
TTTATATATATATTATGTTTATCAGATATTAAAGAATAATGTTTTTTAAATATCAAAATATTTTAAAACTATGAATTATGTTTTATAGGACTTAAGTAGATGATAAAAAAATTGGGAAAACTAAATTTGATCACAAAGGAATGGAGGGAATCCAATTGCTACTAAATTTTCAACCATCATCCATCTTGATATATTCACCTTTTTCTCACTTTCAATGGTCTCCCTCAACCCCCTATGATGGAAGTGATTAATCTTAGCAATGGCCTAAGAGTCTTGAGTACAAACGTGGTGTTTGGGTTTCTTAGCATTATCAGCTAGAGATGAGGAGCATGAACGATTATGCTTAATGTCGGTTGTGTGCTCCTAAATTCTTTGATTGATGGAGTGGCTAGTCTCCCCAATGTAAAGCATCTCATAGGAGCAAGGGATTAAGTAAATACCTTTCATGTTTCTAATGTCCACTGGGTCTTTGACGGATCTACGGGAGATCTAAATGGTGTTAAGTATCTTGACGGTGGTGAAGACCTTATGCTTCTTCCAAATACGAGCAATCTTGTTAGTGGTCTCACGGATGAAGGAAAGTTTAAAAATCGTAACCTAGTTCTCGAGTTCATTTTTAACTGTAGGTCCTTTAGTAGGTTTTCAAAAATATATGAGAACATGGTGTTTTCTATAGTCATTATTTTAAAAAAAATCGGGAGATGGATTTTCTCATTATCCAAGTGACTCTCATCAGAAATAATCAAACCATGGGTAGAGATTGTGTTAAGAACTCAAAATCTTTGCACCAAATAATGATAAGAACATACATGAAGGTATTTTTTTCGGTGAGTCATTTTACGAAAATCCTGGTGTAGCATGGAAACATCTTCCATCCTAGATATAATAACATCAAAGAAAGGAAAGATACCATATACCTCAACTTCCTTTGTGAATTTAATGGAATCAGAATGACAATTAATATGTTGAGAAAACAAGTTTAACTTGTCCTAACAATGGGGCAAAATGACATAGGTATTATCGACAAACCTCTTCCAAATATTAGGGTGAAATTGAGCAAAATCCAAAGCCTTGGTTTCAAAATCTTCCATGAACAAGTTAGAAATTATAGGGCAGAGTGGATAACCCATGGAAAATCCCCAACTTTGCTCATAGAATTTATCTTGGAAGATGAAAAAGCTAGAGGTAGGTAGATACCAACCAATTTGGAAGCGTCAAAAATAATAAAGTGATTGATATATTTTAAAGAGAGACAATATTAAATCTCATGAAAGTATCCCTAGGATCTAGCTTAATATGTTTTAGTTCATTCACAATGGATGAAAAGTCCTTAATGTAGGACTCCAAGAGGCCAACAAGGGTCTTGAGTTTCTGGGCTAAGCATTTAGCAAGAAGATAAGTGGGCCCACTTGTTGTATTGAAAATGGGCCTTAGTGGGGGCCCATACTTATGTATCTTTGGAAACCCATAGATCCTTGGTATGAGTGGGTTTCTCTCAATAATATTTTTTCGAAGGGGTTCAAGGGTACTACTAGATCTAATAGCATAAGAGACCTCTTTCAAGATTTTTTTAATAGGATTCTTATTGAGATTTTTTTCACTAGAGAGGTGATCTATCCCTTTTCTCATATATTCAACTTTACATCTGATTACAACAAACCCACCTTTATCATCTTTTAGAAAAACACTATTTGATTTATCATTTAAGGATTTAAGGATTTAGGTTTGTTGATGTTACTCTTGGGAGGTTTAGATTTCCTAATAACAACAACACAATCCTATCTTATAACCTGCTTAATGTTTTTAGGCGGGTCTTTACTCCCACATTCTATGTTACAAATGTTTTTTCAATAGGGATTTTCTTGTAGATAAGGAAAAATTTAACCCTTTTTCCAAGATGCGATAAATTAGAGGGTTGAAACTTGTACTCAATAAATTGACTACGTTTTTATTTAAAAGGTGAGATATAACATTATAATTAAGAGGGTTTAGGACCATTATAACATTGAGTATTTCATTTTCTAGGGAATTTTTTGAGGATCATAGATACCAAACCAAGAATTAAAATAAGAGATGGGTTATTGCAACATACTTGATGACCTAGAATGATAGGGCTTCTTAGTGTCAATAAAATATTTTTCTTCAATATCCTTTCCTGTCTCCTTTTAGATAGCGTTTAATATAGGTATTGAGGCACAATATTATATGGAATGATCCTTCTCACATATGTTGCATCTATTAAGTGGGCACTCCCTTAGATGATGTTTCTTTATGCACCTAGAGTATAATATAGCTAGAACTTTCTCTACTTCCATGTGTTTCTGCTTTGCATGAAAGACACCAAACTGAGAGGACGTCAAGCTCAAAATGTTAGTTTTAAAATTCTCCACAAGGTTCCTAATTTATTCTTGTGTTTTGCCATTATTGGTTGACTTTAGAATCATATTAAAAGTATCATATGTCATGGCCTTCTTTCTCATTGATCCTCTGGAACTACTTTGAAAAAGTTGGGAAATTTGATCATAACATTCCTTGGATATATCTCCTTTCCCCAAGAGCTTTAGCATATCAAGGAAATCATCTTGCATTCGTCTAATAACAATTGTTTTAATTATTTCCTTGTCCAGATTATTATGCTGACATCTTTGTGAATTATACTGAAGGCGCTCTGTTATCACTCAGATTTTCCTTAGAAGTTATTTAAAATAAGGAAAGGATCTAAGGTAACTACAAACCAATCTATTAAGTATAGATCCTAGCCAATCTATACTTAGAGAGGGCTCTCTCTTTATGATTTAACGTTGTTTTGATATGATATTAGGCTAGTTATTAATGCGCATGTGATTTGTTTTGTTTTGTTTGGTGGAATTAAGGAAAGAGATGGGCAGAACAGGTATTCGGGCCATTGGTCTATGGAGTCAAGTAGTAAAAGTATAACAGGATTTGATTACTCAGTAAGGTAAAAGTTCACAAAGTAAGCTAGCATAGCAAGGACACATCTGAAAATCTTAATCATGGCCAAGGGAAATGAAGAATCCTTAATAGGGATTAAGATGAAGAAGGGAGTTTTGTCAAGTAGCAAAGGTAATTAAGAATCCTGTACTAGGAGCCAATAGAGGGAATGAACTACAGAAGTAGGGGAGCAACGAAGAATTCGCAAACTTAAGCAATTTAGTAGAAAACATTGAATAAGAAAACAATTAAAATAGAGAGCACTTAAGCTAATTTTGATAGTACTATCCCTTGTTTTCTTTTGAGATTCATAAGAAAACACATGTGATATTTCATAACATAAAGGAAAAAACAATATTCAAACTCAGAGAAATGATACTTGTTTATTTCCCACAACGCACATGAATCAAGTGGAATGTCCTCAGATTTATTTAATCCAGTAAACCAATCCAGCCTTGATTACAATAGCTCCTTTAGATCAAAACACAAGTTTTCTGAAATGCTTTTTAATCCACCCTAATTACTTCATTTTTTGAATTATTTATACAAAACATATTACAAAATATCTCATAACTACATGATATTTATTATAGGAAACAAAATTTATCTTCCACATGGAGATAGAGATAGATGGAAAACAGATTGTTTCCTATCCCTCTACTTGTGAATGTGCTGGTTGCTGGAACTCAGATTTGTCTCTTGTAGTTATCTTTGGTGATTGTGTGTTGGAATTCACTCTTATCTTCACCTACTAATACTCTTTGCCTGTGTTGATACTCTTTACCTATATTTACCAAAATTTACTGTAGCAAACATTTATAACTCCATAGATTTACTATAGTAACTTATAGTATATATGTCATATTGGTCCACCATTCGTTATCTGGTAGTTTCATTCTGATCATCTTCCTATACACTTCATCAGCTTCTGTGTACTTTAAAAAATTTGGTTTGTCGATGAATAGGTGCTTGACTTCATGTTCTATGCAAAATAGGTTTTCTAAGCCATCATAAAGCACCTTTCCTATAGGTAGTGATTTTAATCTTGAAGAGCTAGCTTGGATCCTGGCCTATTTGTTTAGTCTCTCAATATAGTCTTCATGTGTCGTCAACTTGTCATTTATGACCAATGGGCTTGGAAGTCCTTTCTCTCTCAAAATTCCATACTTCAACACGAAGCTATATATATCTATCTGAATGCTTTGACACCGTTTTTCTAAGTTAAGCATCAAGTTCCTTTTAGTAAGAAATTTATTAATTTCAATGATTATAGCTATTTGATCCTCAATTTCTAATTTCTCTCGCTGATGCCAATTTCTGCTGTTCAAAAAAATAATCAATTGATTCGCCTCTTCAAGCTTATCTCCCAATTCTTCTTTGGTCTTCTCTAGAGCTTCCACAGCTATCTTGAGTAGTTCAGTCTGAAAAAAATTATCTGGATAGAAGGCCAAATATCATTAATGGAATCAATGATATTGGCCCACAACATATGTCTCATATCTCCCAGTGGTTTTTCTAGTGTTAAGTCCTTCTCCAGGACTCTGATTCTGTCCTCCATCATTTTGTTTTTCCTTTATTTTTCTTTCTTATGAATTTGTGCAAGTTCATAGTTTGTTTTCATACTTGATATTTTTTCGTTGAGCTTTTACAATTTAGTAGCTTGGATACTCGTCTGTTCCATGGCTTTGATCACTTCATCTATTTTTTCTACTGTTGTTCCTACACTGGTTGATGTACCTATAGTTGGAATAGTCTCTAATACTTGTAATGTTGTCATTGGTGGAAGTGTTGATGCCAAAGAAGTTGCTAGAGTGGAGGGTACTACTGTAGAAACTGTGGGTATGAAACTCTGAGGGGAAGTGGCCAGATCACTCTACTTAGACTGTATTTCTTTCTCCAATTCCTTTTCAGTTTCTTTTAATTGATAATTTAACTTAAGGACTAAGTCCATGAGTTCTTCCTCCTTTTGTTTCTCCATGACTTTTGTAGTTTGAGGATGGTGGAGAGGAGGGATCTTATGCTGCTTCTTTAATGTAGCTATATCATCATTTCTCTTCTTAATTAGTTTTTTAGCTGCTTTGACATCTTTAGGATCGTGTCCCAATTCTATCACCAGGTCTTCTAAAGTTTTTATTGTGATGTATTTAGCCTGAGAGGAGGCCTTTTCCAGTTGCAGTTGTGTTGTGGTGTTGTGCAATGAATTTTGTAACTGGCGTGTTGTGATGGCCTTATTATTCATTGTGGAATAGACCATTTCACAAGTCAGCTTGTGCAGTTCTATTTGTTCAATTGGATGGATATCCTTTACCAAAAATTCAAAATCACTCTTCAAATAGTCAGCAATTGATGTTGGCTATTGTACAGTTGGTTTGGGGAAGCTCATTTCCATTTTTCCTTCCTTTATGTCAAAAGATGACATAGGCCTTGTTTTGTTAGTTGGAGCAATTTTGAGGTAGTGAGCATAGGTTTGAGCTTTTAATTTCTCATTCCTTGCTTTAACTTATTTGTATTTTCCTTTAATGTCTAGGCTCTATTCAGAGACCTTTGCACTTTGTTGTATTTCCAATGCTTGTATATGTGAGGTGCACGATGTACCGCCTGCTGGGATAGTCTACACATTGTTTGTCTTTTCTGCCACTGTGTTGCCTGTGGTCTCCTCGGTATATTCTTCTTCTATGTAGGGGTTCAACCTTTTCGTTTTAGCAAAAGTTTGATCAATAGGCTTGCTGGAAGGAGTGGCCTCTTCCCTATCTCTTTTAAGATTTCTTTCCTCATTGAGGGAGTCTGCAACACAGGAGGGTTGCTCATGATTTGCTGAGGTTGAGCCAACTCCTTTGAGATTTTGGGCTTCTTAGATTCTTCTTGTTGTTTTGAATCTTCTGCCAATTCAGAGGTTCCTTGTTGCTCTGATGGTTGTGTACTAGGTTCATGTGACTACTTTCTTGATGAAGTTTCTCCAAACACTTGTACAAATGAATCCTCATCAAAATTTCTTTCTAAGTCCACCATTACATTGTCAACTTCAACTTGTGTGCTATCTTGATCTATTATAGTTCCTTCCACTCGTTTTGATTGATTGGCATATTGTTCAATTTCTGGGATCCTATGGTCGATATAAGGAAATAATTTATGTTTCTTCCTCCTGCTACAAATGAATCTGTGAGGGTCATAGGCCCAGATGAAAATATTTTTTAATTTCAATCTCTGGAGGATTTCATCTGCCTCTTTTCCAACTTCTTTATTATTGCAAATAAATGTGCTTAGGTGATCCTTTATTCTCAGTTGGGCCTTCTTGTTGGTCTTGACAAAGTGAATCTCATCAGAATTGATCATTTTCCTATAGTAATGTAGAGAAAATAATTGCATGGGGAAATATTTAGGTAATTTATAAGGAGGCAACTCACACCCATAAATTTTTATATCGGTATGGTTTTGGTATAAATACCAATCCCTAACTTTGTATTGTTTGGAAATTTGGAGAACCCTCTTAATGTTTGAACTAATTCTGGGAGGGGGACTTCCTATCAACATTGTAGTCATAGGATGTACAAATTTGTCAATAAAATTTGTAAATAGATAAGGAGAAGAATAAGACGTGTGGAAAAGAGAAGTCTAGAAGATGACAGATATAGAATTCCTTCTGGTATCAAGTTTTTGTATAGAGAAGGGAAACCTATGAGTGATCGAAAAGAAACAAATGATATAGGATTGATGAATACTTGAACACCCTCTCATTTTCATGTCTCATAACTGATCATGCATTTTATCTTCGATAAATTTGGCATAATCAAAATTGACTGTAGGAGGTTGACCGGGGGTAAAAATATACATACGACCTAAAAAAATCTCATCTACATATTCATAAGTGGTAGAACCCAAAATGCTTGATAGCATTGTTGTAATGTCTCTGCCTAGATTAAAAAATAAGGCTGACATGTAAGGAGGGGGGTCCTTTGTTATGTGCTTTTCTTGAGAAATTAAGGTCTGGAGGATTTGGGTACTTCTAGAACTAGACAACTTGGAGAATCGTTCAAGAAAATCAGCAATGGACATGGGGGTTAGGTCTTGACGTGGCTGCAACTGTAACATCTCGTTTATGGACTCAGTTGTAATGGTGAAAAGGATTTTATGGTCTAGGGACATTACAACTTTCGTAATAGGGTCATAGCTTGCACGACAGTAATGAATAATTTATGGAAATACATGAATACTCAGGAATTGATACACGGGTAGGTTCGATTCCTAGAGACCTATCCTATCTACATGGTTCAAGTAGATATCTCGGTATTTGCAATGCAATTTGAAAGGGCTTTCGTCAAAGGTGATGAATTTTATCTGGGAATCTTTGTCAGCCAGGGGAAGATGTTCTAAATTTCTATGGGGAGTGGTAACTGGAATGACATTTAAGGCAACTAGAACATCCATCCTTGGTTGTTGCATATTTCAAGGACGAGGGTAGGGAATTTTAAGGAACTATGAAGGACTGGGTCATTTCAGGGAGTCTTTAGACTGTTGAACATCTTACTTTCACTAAAATACTTGGTTTTTACAGTAATTTAGTATAGGTTCAATACGAAAATGGGGTTTCTCAGTAAAATGGGTAAATACCTAGTGATGGTTGCATGAAGGGATTAATGACTCTGGTGCACTATTTGCACGGACCGCATGGGTCTGCAATGGCAATATGGAGTTCATCAACTTCTAAAGGTTGACAGTTGGAAGTAGGCTAATAGCTTGAATGTACTCTGAGTGTGCATGGAGAATAGAAGGTTTTTTTCTAGGTAAAACAAAAATAATGAGTATTTATGGGTTTATTGGAAAAGTCAATGTTTTTGGTGTGTATAATGGAAATGTGACAGTTGGCGCTCGAAAGTGACAGTTGGCACCAACTGATAGAAATGATGTTTTTTCATTTAGCGAAGGTGGTAAGCGTAGGGAGTAAGCAGAATTTATCACACTGGTTATGAGGGTATGGCAGTATTGTGAGAGGTCTGCCCGATGCCATTCATCGAGCGACATGTAGCGGTGGGATAAATAGTAAAACCACTTACATCAGGTGGGTAAAGGTTGACATGAGAGGCCGCCCAATATGAGTGTCAGCTGTTAGATCTGAAGGGGTCAGATCGTATGGTGGTCGGGAAGGGGACTTGATTGGGCTTTAATGGAGGGGCCCGACGGGATAGTAACTATGGATTAGGGAGATTAATGATGCCGGGGTTGATGTGATTGGAGGAAGCTTCTTAACGAATCACATATTAATTAATTAATTCCTTTTTAATGCAACGGAGGGTTGTAGGTCTTAATTGATCACATATATGCGAATTATCTGTTGATTAATTAATTCATCTAATTATTTCTTTATTCGGGTTTATATTTCAAACCGCGGTGGGATATTAACATAAGGGATTCTAATTATACATATGGGGACTGGGCGTATTTTTCGGGAGTTAACTATAATAAATTAATGTTAATATGAAATGAAAACGGAAATAAGAATGCGCTAAGTAAAATGCTTCAAAATATATTCACATTTTCGCAATTTAAACATTATAACTTAGGCTTAGGTGCATTCTGTGGGTTTTTTTTGTGAAAATGGGTTTTGTATGGGAATAATTACTTTTCCCCAACAAATAGTGATTTTACTTTGGGAAAAGGGGGTTTGAGGGAAGATGAATGAATTATGGAGGGGGTGAATGTTGATGAGGCGGTTTTAACACTTGGAACTTGTAATTCATTTGGGCCAAGGGTCCGGTCCCTCCAAAAGTCAGATAAATGCTTCGATCCCCTTTGAATTAAGGTTCTAGGTGCTTTTATTGTTATTTGTGGGAAATTAGTGATATTAGGGGTAGAAGGAATGAGGAAATTAATAACCTGACTTTGTAAATGTCTCATTGTTATCCATATTTTTAAAGTATTATAATGATGGAAGTAAATGATATGAGTTTCAACTAATCATTCATCATACACCATTCTTTGACCATTCATCTACTTACCCACCTGCACACCCTACTATTTTTTCTACAATTTATTAGGGCACACTTAAGCTGGAAAGCCCTTATGAAACATTTTCTTTCTCTTACAATGGAAATCTGACTAAGTCTATCCTTATTACATAAGGGCTCAAATTAAATAGTTCATCTCCTTTTATTCACTCTACCTATCTACTTATCTGCCAATATTAAATAGTTTGGTGAGATTTTATTCTCTATCTATAGACATAGAAATTGAAAACATGAAATAGTCAAGTTTACACTATTTGACTACCATGGATTGTGGCATAAGTAACAAATTGCACACAATCATTATTATACAAAAAATAAAATAGCAGTGGCATTTTGACTTGCAAACTTTCATGGTCTTTCCTTTTTCTTTGGGGTTCACTTTCCCTCTTTTTGACCTTTCTCATTCTTTTTTTGTCCTTTGATTTTTCTTTTAGGACATACCCTCTTTACATTTTTTAATTTTTTTGATTTTTTACAAATATGGAAAACATTTGCAGAAGCAAAGGTATGTACATATTTTAGAGATAACCAAGTCAATCATAAATTATGACACATATTGGTATAAGCACATAATAATGGCTCCACTTGGGGATGACTTTCCCTGGTGGAAAGTCAAGAAATGTAGACCAATGGCCTTCTGAGAAATTGTGATTTTGCTCTCTAATTTCCTTTGATTCTGATGCTTTATTGATATCTATGATAGTGATAATATTCTAAGCTTAGGGCCTTCTCTTCGAGCTTTAACTCCAAAAATTAACCATCCAACCAACACTTGAACATTTTGGAGGATATATTATGTACAACTGAAATTGGTAAAATTAGTAGAGTTGGTTATTTTATCAAAAATTTTCTTAAGTTTTTCTTGTAGTGCTTGGGCTCTAATGTATAGTTCCTCCCTGGTTTGATGCAAATGAATGCTCTGATTGATTCTCCTCTGAATATCATTTGGCTCGACCTGGGATTGCTACAGTAGTTTCATTACTGGTATTCTTAATGATGAAGGGAAAACTACTTCCATTCCATATACTAACTCATAGGGTCTTGTACCAATGGATTTCTTAGTTCTAAGCATGTCTGCCCACAAAGCATTGATCAATTCCCTGTTCCATGTTTTCTTATTGTCTTCCAACAATTTTTTCATAATATTTACTGAGCTTTTGTTGGAGGATTATGTGAGTCCATTTCCTTGGGGATAAGAGGTTGTAGAGTGACCAAGGGTTATATGGTATTTATGTTAGAAACCAATCATCCTTTTTTATTTAAATTCTTCATCATTGTTTGTGATAATTTTGTCTAGACAACCAAATCTAGACAAAATATTGGCCTCTAGAAAACCTATGATGATAGTATCAGTGGCTTTTCTGGAGGGAATGGCTTCTATCCACTTTTTAAAGTAATCTGTGGTAGTCAGTATCCATCTATGTTGAGTAGAAGAGGCAAGATGAATTTCACCAATGAAGTCTAGACCCTATTATTAAAATGGTTTTTCAGTAGAAATGGGTTTCAAAGGTAAAGGCAAAAGCTCTATTTTTTCCTTTAAAGATCTGACACTTGTGGTAGGATGTTACAAACTTTTTTACATCAGAAAACAAGGTTGGTCAATGAAATCTAGATCTTAGGATTTTATCAACTGTTGTCTTCTAGTAGAGGTGTCCTCCACAATCACCTACATGAAATTCTTGGAGTAATTTGTTCGATTCTTCCTTAAACAATTTAACAAAATGCCTTCATGATTTTTCCAAAATAAAGTATTATCCATTATCTAAAATTTCAAAGGTTTCATTTTCAAGAACCTACTTTTAGTTCTGGACAACCCTCGAGGAGCTTGTAAATTTCGAAGAATGTATATTATATCAGCATATCAAGGTGAGTCTAAAAAGGCTTGGCTGATCTGTGGTGTCGCCATCTCCTCTTCATTATCTAGTCCTGGAATAAAATTTATACCTAGGGCTTCACAATTGGTTTCAGCCATAACTTTAGCTAGCCCTTGGCCTTTGATTAATTTTGTAGGTTTAATCTCTATGTCATACTCTAATATGGTAGCTATCTACTTTCCGCTCTTGCCATCAATTCCAATCTGCATTAGAATGTCTTTGACTACAACATTGGGAACATAAGCTATAATGTGAGAATACAAGATATATAATTTGAAATCTTTGATTGCTTGTACCAAAGTAAAAGCTTGTTTTTCCATTATGTCATACTTTAAGGATGAATCACTTAGAGCTTTACGAAACAAGGCTATTGGTTGTTCGAATTCCTGATCATTCTTTTGTAGTAAGACTGCAATAATACTATGTTCAGATGCAAAAGAAAAAATGATAAATTCTCTATCAAACATTGGACTTATGAGGACTGGTGTTTGAGTCAAGGCTAGTTTTATATCTTCGAATGATTTTTTAGCCTCTACTATCCATTTAATAGTTGAATCTTTCTTCAACATTTTATTTAATAGTCTAATCAATTCAGCTACGTTCGAGATGAATATTCTTAAAAAAATTATTTTTCCTAAAAATGCCTAAAGTTCTTTAATGTTCCTGGGGTGAGGTATTTGCAAAATAGCCTCAATCCTGGTTGGATCAATCCAGATTCCATCTTTGGAGATAATGTGGCCTAATATTTTGCCTTCTTCTAAACCAAATAAAGAACTTTTAGGATTTAGCAAGATGCCATATTTCCTACACTTAATAAAGACCTGCCTAAGATGATCCAAATGCTATTGATCTGACTTGGAAAACACTATGATATCAGAAAGGTATATAACCAGGATATAAAGTGAACATGCTTGACTCTTTTCCTTCCATTCATTCATTTCCAAATTCTTTATATTTTTAATATTATAAAATGAATGATTGCTCCACTACATATTATTTCAACCATATATAATTATTAGGTGCGTCAATATCAACATAGTGGAAAAAACAACATTATACCACTGCAACACATGCAAGCATTCTCCAATGTAAACAATATTCACACAACATATGAAAATAATGCAAGCACATGTATGCGACATTCACTCTCTAAAGCCATATATATGTTCAAATTCATCTTTTCTTCATGTCGTTGCCTCAACCTTCTTGAGTCTTGTCTTTTTTTTCTATCATGGAATCTTGCCTTTGCTGTCATGGAGATTTGCCTTTGTTGTCATGGAGTCTTTCCTTTCCTATCATGGAGTCTTGCCTTTGAATCACAACAATTCCCTTTAATAACAAGTTAGCGTCACCACAAGTTATTCATTAAACAATCTCTACAACATTATCCAAGCATCAAGCCATCAATATGCCAACATCAATGTTGTGTCAAAGCATCAATGTATCTGCTTCTCCTTTGTGGCATGCTCCTTCTTACCTTGCTGCTCCTTTACCATCAATGACAATATTGCCAACATATACTACTAACAACATCCTAAAATATTCCATGGAGGTGAAATTCCCACCTATTGAACCGATAATTATGTAAAATTAAATTAAAATGATGGAATTTCTATTCCAAAATAAGCCAACTTATCGAATATAGTTAAAAAATAAATAAATCAAATAAATTATAATAGATAAGAAAAATAAATAGGCATCAAAATTTTTAATGTATATTCTTTTTATTCATTTAATATAAAACAATAATTAACAAGGACTACATAGTAGCTAGTACCTTCCGTTTAACTTAAATATAGACACATAAAATTTTTATAAAGAAATAAAATAACTAATAAATATTGTATTGTGGAATGCCACCAAAAAAAATTAAGAAATATGATTAACTAGTACTGTTTACATTACCATAAGAAAGAAAGAAGGAAAATTATTATAATGTCCAGACTGCTTCTTGATCGGGTTGATGTATTTGACCATTTTCTTGTGAAACCTCACAATAAATGCTCATAGCTTCTTGACAAACCCCTTTCTAAATGGATTATCCCAAGAGCTAGATGCTAGAATATCTACATAACTTTCCATGTTGTCTTTGAAGGCCTCACATTCTAAAATTAAATGCTTTTCTATTTCCACTTTTCCAGAAGAACAAAAAATATATACTCTTTCCTTGCCTGCTTCTTTTGTCCTTTTCCAGTACCTTGTTTCACAACAGAGTTGATGAGAATTAATCCTTAACCGAGCAATAAGAATTTGGGCTCTCCAAGAAATATTGGCCTCTATGTATGCTTTTTGTTGATGATTATGAGTGGGATTAAAACACTTCAATATTGTAATTTTTCTTTCTCCCTAGCTCTTTATCCCATGTACCCTTGTGGAACTTATCCATAACAAAATATTTTATCTCTTTACTATTTATGAGGCACATGTTCAAGCAAATACCCCATTTAATAAACCATTTGTTATTTTTCTCCATCTAAGTATTCTTTCTTTTGCACAATATGTCATTAAGGACAACCTTAGGCCATCTGCACTCTTCCATTTACTCACTTTTCTTTAAATACCTTATGAATCGCACAATAGAAATTTCTTCAATAAGAGAAGCCCCTCTTTGAGTTAACGAAATAGAGTAAAGAACTACACTTGTAATTTTGAATTTGTTTGTAATCAAACGCTTCTCAATTTTCTCAATTTGTTCACACTGCATGTCAGATGTACTAATCTCCCACACTTCACAACCATAGAGAATCACTGGAATCACTAGAAACCCAAAAAGAGTTTGACTCGTTTTCAAGTCCCATAACTCTTCGTCTCTAAACCTATTTTGAAAAGCATAAAATGCTTTCCAATCCCCCAAAGTTCTTTTATTTCAATTATGAGGTATTTGTAATCCACAACTTCTTCCAAAATGTTGCCTCCCAAGTGGAACTTATGTTGGTTATGTTTTTTTTTTTAGAGAAAACCATTACATTCATTTTTCTAATATTGACTTGCGTCCCCACCCTCCTGCAAAAATTCTTAAGGGATAGTGAGTGCTTTTGCAAACCAAGAACAGATTTAGCGATCATAATAAGGTCAACTACATACAAAATATGCCTTACAAAATCCTTGCGAAAACGGATACCCTCACCCCCTTTTGAATTTAACCACTCCTCAAGCCACCTTGCTTGACTTGGATATCGCTTCTAAAACTTTTAGAAATGCTTGCTGAAGTTCTAGTTTTGATTTTCACCTTTTCATATAGCATATGTGCAACTACTCTCAAATATAAACACACTTTTAACGTATTATTATTATTTTTTAATTGAACCCACATATAAACTCCACTTCCGTAAAACCAATATTGAATTTATATTTTGTTTATTCATAATAATTAAATCAATTTTTAACTAGGGGAAACGTTGACATCAGACTAAATTTGTTGAATGTTAAATGTTAACCATTTATAATTTGTTGGGAATTTCCGATAATTCCAGAATAGACAAACAGAGAATAATATTATGTTTTTCACACTTTGTTTTTAACACAGGAAATTTAAAAAAAAAATCATTTGCGGAATATGGTGTTTCAGTAATGCAGAACTAGTGTTTCAGCAACACTCTACTTTTTACGCAGGAAAACAAAAATAATATTTTCTGATAACAAAGTTTCAACATCGCATAAGAAAAGGGAATTTGTATTCATTAAAAATACTTCCTCTAACAGAGGGATTACAACAAGGCTACTTCAGAGGCAATTCAAAAACTTCACTCTGTAAGAGAAAATTACATTACTGTGTCTGCACTGCTATACATTACAGAAAGCAAAATACTGTGTCTCCTCTGAAAATCAACACACTATCTTTGCGCTACTGTGTCTGCACTTTGCAATGTTGTGTCTGCACTGCTGTGCATCTAAAAAACACTCTATTTCAGCTCAAAAATCTTACACTGGTGTGTGTAAATTTTTCATTCATACATACGCGCTGCTGCGTATTACAAAAAAAAAACTATCTCTACACTGTTGTGCATTAGAAAGAAAACTTTGTCTCTGGTCAACTCACATTGCTCAGAAAGAAAAACAACATTACATTTCATATACGACAACCAAAAAAAAAGATTTCGTGAACCAAAAAAAAAAACTACTTGAAATTTTTATGACAAGACTAGAAATTAAAACAAGGTATGGAGGGGCTGACAAATAAGTTTAATTCCTGAAACTTCTGGATGTTGCAGTACTTTCTCCATGTTCGCAGTAAAACCTGGTGTTCATTATCTTTACCAACTGTAATAAATTACCACAATTTCGTGAATTACCACCATTCCGTAATAAATCGTTGTGTAATGATGAATTCAGGAAAGGACTGGAGCTGCAGCTATTTAATGGCGGATACATCATTGTAGGGGATGGCAAAGGACTGGGCATGCAGTTGAAAATAATATTTCAACACTCCCCTTTAGTTTCAACTGTTGGGTTATCAGTCATACCCAGACATTTTCTCAAAAACTCAAAACTTTCTATCCCAGTGGTTTGGTTAGAATGCCTGCAACCTTCTCCTGAGTTCTGCAATGTACTAAGACAAGTTCTCCATTTCTTACAATTTCCCTGATGTAATGAAACCTTGTGTCAATGTGTTTCTTTCTCTTATGAAACACAAAATTATTGGCTAATGCAATAGCTGAGCTATTTTCACAATAAATCACAGTTCCTTTTTCCAGCTCTTTGCCTAAACTCCTTAACATCCTTCTCATCGAAACTGCTTGACATGCTGCTAATGTAGCTGCCACATATTCAGCCTCTGCTGTAGACAATGCTACAATAGGTTGTTTCTTAGTAGCCCATGAAATAGCTCCTGAACCCGTGTGAAAAACATAACGGGATGTGCTTTTCTGATCATCTACACTTCCAGCCCAATCACTATCAGTGTACCCAAATAAATCTAAACATTCTGAAGCAGTATATAAAATACCAAACCTTTTAGTACTTTTAACATCCCTCAGAATTCTTTTTGTTGCCTTCCAATGTGCTTCTTTTGGCCTCTCCATGAATCTGGAAATTAAACTAACAGTATGCATAATATCCAGCCTAGTTGCAGTAAAATACATAAGGCTTCCAACTATGCTCTTCTAGAAACTAGGATCAAAATCTTGGAGAATCTTTCAAGAAAATGAGCAATGGACATGGGGGTTAGGTATTGACCAGGCTGCAACTGTAACATCTCGTTTATGGACTCAGCTGTAATGGTGAAAAAGATTTTTTGATCTAGGGACATTACAACTTTCGTAATAGGGTCATAGCTTGCATGACAGTAATGAATAATTTCTGGAAAGACATGAATACTCAGGAACTGATACTTGGGTAGGTTCGACTCCTAGAGACCTATCCTATCTACATGGTTGAAGTAGATATCCCGACATTTGCAATGCAATTTCAAAGGGGTTTCGTCAAAGGTGAGGAATTTTATCTGGGAATCTTTGTCAGCCAGGGGAAGATGTTCTAAATTTCTAAGGGGAGTGGTAACTAGCATGACATTTAAGGCAACTAGAACATCCATCCTCGGTTCTTGTAGATTTCAAGGATGAGGGTAGGGAATTTTAAGGAATTATGAAGAACTGGGTCATTTCAGGGAGTCTTTAGACTGTCGAACATCTTACTTTCACTAAAATACTTGGTTTTTATAGTAATTTGGTATAGGTTCAATACAAAAATGGGGTTTCTCAGTAAAACGGGTAAATACCTAGTGATGGTTGCATGAAGGGAGAAATGACTCTGGTGCATTGTTTGCACGGATTGCATGGGTCTGCAATGGCAATATGGAGTTCATCAGCTTCTAAAGGTTGACAGTTGGAAGTAGGCTAACAGCTTGAACGTACTCTGAGTGTCCATGGAGAACAGAAGGTCCTTTTCTAGGTAAAACAAAAATAATGAGTATTTATGGGTTTATTGGAAAAGTCAATGTTTTTGGTGTGTATAATGGAAATGTGACAGTTGGCGCTTGAAAGTGACAGTTGGCACCAACTGACAGAAATGATGTTTTGTCATTTAGCGAACGTGGTAAGCGTAGGCAGTAAGCAAAATTTATCAAACTGCTTATGAGGGTATGGCGGTATTGGGAGAGGTCCGCCCGGGTAAATACCTAGTGATGGTTGCATGAAGGGAGAAATGACTCTGGTGCATTGTTTGCATGGATTGCATGGGTCTGCAATGGCAATATGGAGTTCATCAGCTTCTAAAGGTTGACAGTTGGAAGTAGGCTAACAGCTTGAACATACTCTGAGTGTCCATGGAGAACAGAAGGTCCTTTTCTAGGTAAAACAAAAATAATGAGTATTTTTGGGTTTATTGGAAAAGTCAATGTTTTTGGTGTGTATAATGGAAATGTGACAGTTGGCGCTCGAAAGTGACAGTTGGCACCAACTGACAGAAATGATGTTTTGTCATTTAGCGAACGTGGTAAGCGTAGGCAGTAAGCAGAATTTATCAAACTGCTTATGAGGGTATGGCGGTATTGGGAGAGGTCCGCCCGATGCCATTCATCGGGCGACACGTAGTGGTGGGATAAATAGTAAAACCACTCACATCAGGTGGGTAAAGGTTGGCATCAGAGGCCGCCCAATATGAGTGTCAGTTGTTAGATCTAAAGGGGTCAGATCGTGCGGTGGTCAGGAAGGGGACTTGATTGGGCTTTAATGGAGGGGCCCGAAGGGATAGTAACTATGGATTAGGGAGATTAATGATGTCGGGGTCAATGTGATTGGAGGAAGCTTCTTAATTAATCACATATTAATTAATTAATTCCTTTTTAATGTAGTAGAGGGTTGTAGGTCTTAATTGATCACAGATAGGCTAATTATTTGTTAATTAATTAATTCATCTAATTATTTCTTTATTGGGGTTTATATTTCAAACTAGGGTGGGATATTAACATAAGGGATTTTAATAATACATATGGGGACCGAGCGTATTTTCCGGGAATTAACTATAATAAATTAATGTTAATATGAAATGAAAACAGAAATAAGAATGCGCTAAGTAAAATTCTTCAAAATATATTCACATTTTCGCATTTAAACATTATAACTTAGGCTTAGGTGCATTCTATCGGTTTTTTCTGTGAAAAGGGGTTTTGTATGGGAATAATTACTTTTCCCAAGCAAATAGTGATTTTACTTTGGGAAAAGGGGGTTTGAGGCAAGATGAATGAATTATGGAGGGGGTGAATGTTGATGAGGCGGTTTGAACACTTGGAACCTGTAATTCAATTGGGCCAAGGGTCCAGTCCCCCCAAAAGTCAGATAAATTCTTCGAGCCCCTTTGAATTAAGGTTTTAGGTGCTTTTATTGTTATTTGTGGGAAATTAGTGATATTAGGGGTAGAAGGAACGAGGAAATTAATAACCTGACTTTGTAAATGCCTCATTGTTATACATATTTTTAAAGTATTATGATGATGGAAGTAAATGATATGAGTTTCAACTAATCATTCATCATACACCATTCTGTGACCATTCATCTACTTACCCACCTGCACACCCTACCATTTTTTCTACATTTTATTAGGGCACACTTAAGCTGGAAAGCCCTTATGAAACATTTTCTTTCTTTTACAATGGAAATCTGTCTAAGTCTATCCTTATTACATCCAAGGGCTCATATTAAATAGTTCAGCTCCTTTTACTCACTCTACCTATCTACTTATCTGCCAATATTAAATAGTTTGGTCAGATTTTATTCTCTATCTATAGACATAGAAATTGAAAACATGAAATAGTCAAGTATACACTATTTGACTACCATGGATTGTGGCATAAGTAACAAATTGCACACAATCATTATTATACAAAAAATAAAATAGCAGTGGCATTTTGACTTGCACACTTTCATGGTGTTTCCTTTTTCTTTGGGGTCCACTTTCCCTCTTTTGACGTTTCTCATTCTTTTTTTGTCCTTTGATTTTTCTTTTAGGACATACCCACTTTACATTTTTTTATTTTTTTTATTTTTTACAAATATGGAAAACATTTGCAGAAGCAAAGGTATGTACATATTTTGGAGATAACTAAGTCAATCATAAATTATGACACATATTGGTATAAGAACATAAGAATGCCTCCACTTGGGGATGGCTTTACCTGGTGGAAAGTCAAGAAATGTAGACCAATGGCCTTCTGAGAGATTGTGATTTTACTCTCTAATTTCGTTTGATTCTGCTGCTTTATTGATATCTATGATAGTGATATTATTCAAAGCTTAGGGCCTTCTCTTCGAGATTTAACTCCAAAACTTAACCATCCAATCAACACTTGAACATTTTGGAGGATATATTATGTACAACTGAAATTGGTAAAATTAGTAGCTTTGATCAATGTAGTGCTTCAACATTTGACCATTGACTCGTCCTCCTTCTAACTCTGCACCATTTAACTCTTTGATAAAATAAGAATCATTCCCTCTAAAGGCATATATCATGTATGGACCTTTCCACAGGAAGTCAAACTTCCTATGTTTTGGTTTGCCTTCCCTTCTGGAGTCCCACTTCAAAAATTTGTCACCAAGATAGAAGTCTTCTGTGTTGGTTCTTTTATCAAAAATTTTCTTAAGTTTTTCTTGTATTGCTTGGCCTCTAATGTATACTTCCACCCTGGTTTGATGCAAACGAATGGTTTGATTGATTCTCCTCTGAATATCATTTGGCTCGACTTGGGATTCCTACAGTAGTTTAATTACTGTTATTCCTAATGATGAAGGGAAAACTGCTTCCATTCCATCGACTAACTGATAGGGACTGGTATCAATGGATTTCTTAGTTGTAAGCCTTTCTGCCCACAAAGCATTGATCAATTTCTTGTTCCATGTTTTCTTATTGTCTTCCAACAATTTTTTAATAATATTCACTAAGCTTTTGTTGGAGGATTCTGTAAGTCCATTTCCTTTGGGATAAGAGGTTGTAGAGTGACCAAGGGTTATATGGTATTTATGGTAGAAATCAATCATCATTTTTCATTTAAATGTTTCATCATTGTCTGTGATAATTTTGTTTGGACAACCAAATCTAGATAGAATATTGGCCTCTAGAAAACCTATGATGATAGTATCAGTGGCTTGTCTGGAGGGAATGGCTTCTATCCACTTTTTAAAGTAATCTGTGGTAGTCAGTATCCATCTATGTTGAGTAGAAGAGGCGGGGTGAATTTCGGCAATGAAGTCTAGACCCCATTATTGAAATGGTTTTTCAGTAGAAATGGGTTTCAAAGGTAAAGGAAAAAGCTTTCTTTTTCCTTTAAAGATATAACACTTGTGGCAAGATGTTACAAATGTTTTTACATCAAAAAACAAGGTTGGCCAATGAAATCCAAACCTTAGGATTTTATCAACTGTTGTCTTCCAGTAGAGGTGTACTCCACAATCACCTACATGAAATTCTTGGAGTACTTCGTTCGATTCTTCCTTAAACAATTTAACAAAATGCCTTCATGATTTTTCCAAAATAAAGTATTATCCATTATGTAAAATTTCAAAGGTTTCATTTTCAAGAACCTACTTTTAGTTCTGGATAACCCTCGAGGAGCTTGTAAATTTTGTAGAATGTATATTATATCAGCATATCAAGGTGAGTCTTAAAATGCTTGGCTGATCTGTGGAGTCGCCATCTCCTCTTCATTATCTAGTCCTAGAATAAAATTTATACCTAGGGCTTCACAATTGGTTTCAGCCATAAGTTTAGCCATCCCTTGGCCTTTGATTAATTTTGTAGGTTTATTCTCTATGTCATACTCTAATACGGTAGCTATCTACTTTCCCCTCTTGTTGTCAATTCCAATCTGCGTTAGAATGTCTTTGACTACAACATTGGGAACATAAGCTATATGTGAGAATACAAGATATATACTTTGAAATCTTTGATTGCTTGTACCAAAGTAAAAGCTTGTTTTTCCATTATGTTATACTTTAAGGATGAATCACTTAGAGCTTTACTAAGAAAGGTTATTGGTTGTTCGAATCCCTGATCATTCTTTTGTAGTAAAACTGCAATAATACTATGTTCAGATGCAAAAGAAAAAATGATAAAATCTATGTCAAACATTGGACTTATGAGGATTGGTGTTTGAGTCAAGGCTAGTTTTATATCTTCGAATGATTTTTTAGCCTCTACTATCCATTTAATAGTTGAATCTTTCTTCAACATGTTATTTAATATTCTAATCAATTTAGCTACATTCGAGATGAATATTCTTAAAAAAAATTATTTTTCCTAAAAATGCCTAAAGTTCTTTAATGTTCCTGGGGTGAGCTATTTGCAAAATAGCCTCAATCCTAGTTGGATCAATCCAGATTCCATCTTTGGAGATAATGTGGCATAATAGCTTTCCTTCTTTCAAACCAAATAAAGAACTTTTAGGATTTAACGAGATGCCATATTTCCTACACTTAATAAAGACCCACCTAAGATGATCCAAATGCTATTGATCTGACTTGGAAAACACTACGATATCATAAAGCTATATAACTAGGATATAAAGTGAACATGCTTGACTCCTTTCCTTCCACTTATTCATTTCCAAATTCTTTATATTTTTAGTATTATAAAATAAATTATTGCTCCACTACATATTATTTCAAACATATATAATTATTAGGTGCGTCAATATCAACATAGTGGAAAAAACAGCATTATACCACCGCAACACATGCAAGCATTCTCCAATGTAAACAATATGCACACAACATATGAAAATAATGCAAGCACATGTATGCGGCATTCACTCTCTAAAGCCATATATATGTTCAAATTCATCTTTTCTTTATGTCGTTGCCTCAACCTTCTTGAGTCTTGTCTTTTTTTTCTATCATGGAATCTTGCCTTTACTGTCATGGAGATTTGGCTTTGTTGTCATGGAGTCTTGCCTTTGCATCACAACAATTCCCTTTAATAACAAATTAGCATCACCACAAATTATTCATTAAACAATCTCTACAACATTATCCAAGCATCAAGCCATCAACATGCCAACATCAATGTTGTGTCAGACCATTAATGTATCTGCTTCTCCTTTGTGCCATGCTCCTGCTTACCTTGCTGCTCCTTTGTCATCAATGACAATATTGCCAACATATACTACTAACAACATCCTAAAATATTCCATGGAGGTGAATTTACCACCTATCGAACCGATAAATATGTAAAATTAAATTAAAATGATGGAATTTCTATTCCAAAATAAACCAACTTATCGAACATAGTTAAAAATAAATAAATCAAATAAATTATAATATCTAAGAAAAATAAATAGGCATGAAATTTTTTAATGTATATTCTTTTTATTCATTTAATATAAAACAATAATTAACAAGGACTGCATAGTAGCTAGTACCTTCCGTTTAACTTAAATATAGGCACATAAAATTTTTATAAAAAAATAAACAATTAATAAAATATTGTATTGTGGAATGCCACCACAAAAATTAAGAAATATGATTAACTAGTATTGTTTACATTACCATAAGAAAGAAAGAAGGAAAATTATTATAATGTCCACAAGGCTAAAGATATATTATGGGACAGACTGCTTCTTCATCGGGTTGATGTATTTGACCATTTTCTTGTGAAACCTCACAATAAATGCTCATAGCTTCTTGACAAACCCCTTGCTAAATGGATTATCCCAGGAGCTAGATGCTAGAATATCTACATAACTTTCCTTGTTGTCTTTGAAGGCCTCACATTCTAAAATGAAATGCTTTTCTATTTCCACTTTTCGAGAAGAACAAAAAATATATACTCTTTCCTTCCATGCTTCTTTTGTCCTTTTCCAATACCTTGTTTCACAACAGAGTTGATGAGAATTAATCCTTAACCGAGCAATAAGAATTTTGGCTCTCCAAGAAATATTGGCCTCTATGTATGCTTTTTGTTGATGATTATGAGTGGGATTAAAACACTTCAATATTGTATTTTTTCTTTCCCCTAGCTCTTTATCCCATGTACCCTTGTGGAACTTATCCATAACAAAATATTTTATCTCTTTACTATTTATGAGACACATGTTCAAGCAAATACCCCATTTAATAAACCATTTGTTATTTTTCTCCATCTAAGTATTTTTTTTTTTGCACAATATGCCATTAAGAACAACCTTAGGCCATCTTCACTTTTCCATTTACTCACTTTTATTTAAATACCTTATGACTCGCACTATAGAAATTTATTCAATAAGAGAAGCCCCTCTTTCAGCTAACAAAATAGAGTAAAGAACTACACTTGTAATTTTGAATTTGTTTGTAATCAAACGGTTCTCAATTTTCTCAATTTGTTGACACTACATGTCAGATGTATTGCTCTCCCACACTTCACAACCATAGAGAATCACTGGAATCACTAGAAACCCAAAAAGAGTTTGAGTGGTTTTCAAGTTCCATAACTCTACGTCTGTAAACCTATTTTGAAAAGCATAAAATGCTTTCCAATCCCCCAAAGTTCTTTTATTTCAATTATGAGGTATTTGTAATCCACAACTTCTTCCAAAATGTTTCCTCGCAAGTGGAACTTATGTTGGTTATGTTTTCTTTTTTTAGAGAAAACCATTACTTTCATTTTTCTAATATTGACTTGCGTCCCCACCCTTCTACAAAAATTCTTAAGGGACAATAAGTGCTTTTGCAAACCAAGAACAGATTTAGCGATCATAATAAGGTCAACTACATACAAAAGATGCCTTACAAAAACCTTGCAAAAAATGGATACCATCACCCCCTTGTGAATTTAACCACTCCTCAAGCCACCTTGCTTGACTTGGATATCGCTTCTAAAACTTTCAGAAATGCTTGCTAAAGTTCTAGTTTTGATTTTCACCTTTTCATATAGCATATGTGCAACTACTCTAAAATATAAACACACTTTTAACGTATTATTATTATTTTTTAATTGAACCCACATATAAACTCCACTTCCGTAAAACCAATATTTAATTTATATTTTTTTTATTCATAATAATTAAATCAATTTTTAACCAGGGGAAACATTGACATCAGATCAAATTTGTTGAATGTTAAACATTAACCATTTATACTTTGTTGGGAATTTCTGATAATTCCAGAATAGACAAATAGAGAATAACACTCTGTTTTTCACACTCTGTTTTTAACAAAGGAAATTTAAAAAAAAATCATTTGCGAAATATGGTGTTTCAGTAACGTAGAACTGGTGTTTCAGCAACACTCTGTTTTTGACACAACAAAAAAAAAAAAATATTTTATGATAACAGAGTTTCAACAACACACAAGAAAAGGGACTTTGTATTCATTAACAATACTTCCTCTAACAGAGGGATTACAACAAGGCTACTTCAGAGGAAATTCAAAAATTTCACTCTGTCAAAAAAAATTACATCATTGTTTATGCACTGTTCTACATTACAGAAAGCAAAATGTTGTGTCTCTTCTTAAAAACAACACACTGTCTTTGCACTACTATGTCTGAACTTTGCACTACTGTGTCTACATTGTTGTGCATCTACAAAACACTCTATTTCAGCTCAAAAATCTTACACAGGTGTGTGTAAAGTTTTCATTCATACATACGGGCTGTTGCATATTACAAAAAAAAAACTATCTCTGTACTGTTGTGCATTACAAAGAAAACTTCGTCTCTGGTCAGCTCACACTACTCAGAAAGAAAAAAACATTACATTTCATATACGGCAACCAAAAAAAACGTTTGTGTGAACCCAAAAAAAAAAACTACTTGAAATTTTTATGATAAGACTAGAAATTAAAACAAGGTATGGAGGGGCTGATAAATAAGTTTAATTCCTGAAATTTCTGGATGTTGCGGTACATTCTCCATGTCCATAGTAAAACCTGGTGTTTGCTATTTTTACCAACCGTAATAAATTACCACCATTTCGTGAATGACCACCATTCCGTAATAAATCGCTATGTAATGGTGAATTCAGGCAAGGACTATAGCTGCAGCTGTTTAATGGAGGATACGTCATTGTAGGGTATGGCAAAGGACTGGGCATGCAGTTGAAAATAATATTTCAACACTCCCCTTTAGTTTCAACTGCTAGGTTATCATTCATACAAAGACATTTTCTCAAAAACTCAAAACTTTTTGTCCCAATGGTTTGGTTAGAATGTCTGCAACCTTCTCCTGAGTTCTGCAATGTACTAAAACAATTTCTCCATTGCTTACCAATTCCCTGATGTAATGAAACCTTGTGTCAATGTGTTTCTTTCTCTTATGAAACACGAAATTCTTGGATAATGCAATAGCTGAGCTATTGTCACAATAAATCACAGTTCCTTTTGCCTTCTCTTGGCCTAAACTCCTTAACATCCTTCTCATCCAAACTGCTTGACATGCTGCTATTGTAGCTGCCACATATTCAACCTCTGCTGTAGACAATGCTACAATAAGTTTTTTCTTAGAAGCCCATGAAATAACTCCTGAACCCATGTGAAAAACATAACCAGATGTGCTTTTCTAATCATCTACACTTCCAGCCCAATCACTATCAGTGTATCCAACTAAATCTAAACATTTTGAAGCAGTATATAAAATGTCAAACCTTTTAGTACCTTTAACATACCTCAGAAATCTTTTTGCTGCCTGCCAATGTGCTTCTTTTGGCCTCTCCATGAATCTGGAAATTAAACTAACAGCATGCATAATATATAGCGTAGTTGCAGTCAAATACATAAGGCTGCCAACTATGCTCTTGTACAAACTAGGATCAAAATATTTGCTGCTATCCTCTTTGTTGAGTTTTAATCCCATCACTTTGGGAGTGATTGCTGCCTTGCTGTTCTGCATATTAAATCTTTCCAACACTTCATTTACATATTTTGCTTGTGAGATAAAGATCTCATTTTCATTTTGCTCTACTTCCATTCCTAAGAAGTATTTCAACAAACCCATGTCAGTCATTTCAAATTCTTCTTTCATGACTGTTTTGAAATTTTCAATGAGATAATCATCATTACTTATGAAAATAACATCATCAACATATAACACAACAATTAGTATTTTACCATCCTTTTCTTTCATGTAGAGGGTGGGTTATCCCTCACACTTTTCAAATCCATTTTCCAGTAGATAGGAATCTATCCTGCTGTACCATGCTCTTGGTGCTTGCTTCAGCCAATAAAGAGCTTTCTTCAATCTGCACACTTTTTGCTCTTGGCCTTTCTTTTCATAGCCTGGAGGTTGTTCAATGTAAACCTCTTTCATTAGCACTCGATTTAGGAATGCTGACTTCACGTCCATTCGGTAAACTTTCCACTTGTTTTGTGTTGCTATGGATAGCACTTCTCTCACGGTTTCCATTCTAGCAACCGGTGCGAAAGTTTCCTCATAGTCTCTTGCAACTATTGCTTATATCCTTTGACAACAAGTCTTTCCTTGTATCTTTCTATTTTGCCTTCAGCGTTACTCTTGGTCTTGTAGACCCATTTAACTCCAATGACTTCCTTTCCTTTTGGTAGTTCAACTAAATCCCATGTCTTGTTTCTTTCTATGGCGTTGATCTCCTCATCCATACCTTCTATCCATTTCCTATCCTTAATAGCATCTTCGAAATGAATAGGGTCATCAACATGACAATATAAAGCAAACAAAGAATTCATACCTTCATTTGTTGTCTCTTGTTCATAAATATCACTTAAATTTCTGAACTTCCTACCTCTTTCATTTGGCGTACAAGTGCTTCAAGAAGCACTTGAATTTCCTCCTTGTAGTGTGCTTGGAGAAGCACTTTAATTTATCCTCAAGAGTGTTTCTTACTGCCCTTGTGTTGGTGCTACGGTTTGGGGATGTGTTTCAGCCATCTCCTCATTATCTTCATCATGAGACAAACAATTTTTAACATTCACTTTTTTCTCTATGCTTCCATCCCAAGCTTCCTCCTTAATGAACTCAACATCTCTGCTCACAAAAAACATCTTGGTAGATGGGATATACAACCTCCAAGCTTTGGATTCCTCACTGTATCCAATGAAAATACATTTCTCCCCTTTGTTGTCCGTCTTCTTCCTTAGCTAATCTAGAATGTGTTCATAAGCCACACATCCAAAAACTTTCATGTGGGTGACTCCTTGCTTTCTGCCACTCCATTTTTCTTTCGGCACTCTGTTCATCACTACCTTTCTAGGGCATCTATTCAAAATGTACAGTGCACAATGTACAACTTCAACCCAATAATCATTTGGAAAATGCTTTGCCTTCAACATGCTCCTCGCCATATCCATGATTGTGTCGTTCTTCCTTTTAGCAACTCCATTTTGCTGCGAAGTGTACCTTGTGGTAAACTATTTGTGAATTCCATTTTCTCTAAAAAAACATAGAAATTATTTGGAGATATACTCACCTCCTCTATTAGTTCTTAGAACTTTAATATGTAGCCCACTTTGGTTTTCTACAAGTGCTTTGAAATTTCAAAATTTTTCAAACACTTCACTTTTGTTCTTCATGAAATAAATCGAAGTTTTTCTAGTAAAATCATCAATGAATGTTAGAAAATATTAGCTGCCTGCTAGTGATGGAGTTTGCATCGGTCCACATAAATCTGAGTCTCAATCTCTAAGGTTGCTTTTACGCTTATGCTTTTCCCGGATGGAAAACATTCTCTATGTTGTTTCCCCAAGATAGAACCTTCACAAAGGCTATCCGGTTTCTCTATCAATGGTAATCCTCTTACCATTCTTTTTCTACTCAACAAGTTAAGACCTCCAAAGTCGAGATGTCCAAATCTCAAATGCCACAACCAATTTTCATCCTTTGGTATGCTTTGGAAAGCCTCTTGTGACAATGCTGCTATTACTTCTTTATTTTTCAAATTTGTCTTTATTGTAAGAGGGAACATCCTGTTCCTTGTCATATTCACTTTAGCAATACATCTTTTGTTGGGTGCTCTATCCATGATGGTGCATACATCATTCACAAAGAAAACATTGTAACCCATTTGAACAAGGTGACCAATACTCAAGAGGTTACATTTCATTCAAGGAACATAATAGACATCTCCTATGGTTTTCTTTTCACCTTTATTTGTAAATATTTTAACTTCTCCTTTTCCCATAACATAAATTTTACTATCAGTCCCAAGTGTGACTTGTGATTTCACATTTTGACCTAATTTAGAAAACAAGGCTATGTTTCCTATCATATTGTTGCTGCAACAAGAGTCTAGAAACCATATATCATCATTGTTTGTTTCAGCCGTGTTACAAGCTAAAAGCACATTATCTTGGCTGATATTTTCTCTAGTGATATTTGCACTAGATCTATTATTCATATCATGCGGCTTCTTCTTACATTCATTGCCATAATGCCCATATTTTTTACAATAATAACATTGGACATTGGATTTTTCATACCTTTGTCCTTGAGCATGATGCTGTCCACTTTGTTGACTGCTGCCTTGGCCTTGCTTCTGATTTGGATTCCTGCCTCTTTCTTGAGCATTTGTTGGACTGTTTCTTCCACCTTTGTTTTGGTTTCTGTGTTATGAAACCAGCTCAAGAAAAGATAGAAAAGATAGATCAATGCCTTAGAATTCAGCCTCTTCGAGGGGGCAACCTCCTTTACATTACATAAATGAACAATTCTTGGATGATACAAATGAAAAGACCTCCTTTCTATATATAGGAGTCTAAGGGGTCTTAACATAATCAGAGCCGACATAACAATAATAATGTAAGGGCACAATAATAACAATAGTGGGCTTCTATGGAGCACAATAGTAACAATATGGGCACTACATGGGTATATCAATATAATAAGGGGGTTGTACTAATAACAATAAGGGGTTACACTAGTAGTATAGGGGCCTAACAGAAGGTGTATGTCCGGGATGTGCCAAAGGAAAGCTCAAAAGGTGTAAGACCTCCGATATATTATAGTTGGTTCACTCAGACATGTCTGGTATGATGCTTGTGAAATCCTTGGGAGGATATTCATATTACCTCAATTTTACAGATGACTATTCTCACAAGACTTGGATATACTTCTTGAAAAAGAAGGATGAAGTGCTCTCCTGGTTTCGACACTGCAAAGCCTTGATCGAGAATCAAACTGAAAAGAATATCAAGATCTTAAGGACTGATAATGTGACTGAATATGAATCTAATGAGTTTCATGATTTTTGTAAAGAGGCTGGCATTAAGAGGGAGAATACTATATACTCTTGAGCAGAATGGTGTGGCGGAAAGGAAGAACCGTACGATCATGGAAGTTGTTCGTGCTATGCTTCATGATTGAAGACTTCCGAAGTTTCTATGGGCTGAAGCTGCAAACATCGCCATATATGTACAAAACCGATACCCTCATCAAGCATTGGGTTCCAACACTCCTGAAGAAATGTTCACCGGTAAGAAACCTGATGTCTCTCATTTTATAATTTTTGGAAGACCTGTATATTTTCATGTGCCGAAAGAGAAAAGGAATAAATTGGGTGCATCTGGAAAGAAAGGAATCCTTGTGGGTTATAGTGAAAATACTAAGGGCTATAGAATCTATGTAGCTGGTCAAAGGGAAGTCGTGATTAGTCGTGATGTCACCTTTGACGAAGATATGGCCCTTAGCAAGGTGGACAATCTTCTTACTTTAAGAAGCTCTCAAGAAGTTGACACCAGGGAACCGAAAGAAAAGGGAGATGAGACAATGCCCGATGTGGAAGAACCCATGGATCCTATTGATCCTCCTTCGCCTGAGCCTTCCTCTTTTAGGAAGAGTCCTTCATTGCTTAGGGGGACACTTGATGATGTTGAAGGACACATCGCACCCCGAGGAACTTTT
Organism: Pinus taeda; assembly: GCA_000404065.3. Classification (NCBI taxonomy): domain Eukaryota; kingdom Viridiplantae; phylum Streptophyta; class Pinopsida; order Pinales; family Pinaceae; genus Pinus; species Pinus taeda. Next base: position 34,333 of record APFE030322753.1, read on the forward strand.
CGTGAAAGTAAGAAGTCGAACAGATATCAGGGATACCTGACCATCATGAGCATGATCATCCAAAATGAGCCTTCATCATTCACAGATGCCGTCAAGCGTCAAGTATGGAAGGATGCTATGACCGAATAATATGAGTCTATAATGAAGAACGATGTCTGGGATGTGGTCCCTAGACCCGAGGACAAAACAATTGTCACTTCTAAATGGCTTTACAAGATAAAGCATGCAGTTGATGGAAGTATGGAAAAGTATAAGGCTCGTTTTGTTGCTCGTGGCTTCTCCCAGAAGGAAGGTATAGACTATGACGAGATATTTGCACATGTTGCCCGATATACCACCATTCGCTCCATCATAGCCCTTGCTGCTACACAAAGATGGAACCTACATTAGATGGATGTTAAGGCCGCATTCTTGCATGGTTCAATTAAAGAAGAGGTCTACGGGGAGCAACCCGAAGGATTTGAGATTTATGATCGAAAATCTCATGTGTGCAGGTTAAAGAAGGCCCTCTATGGGCTGAAGCAAGCACCCCGAGCATGGTATGAAAGGATTGATAACTACTTGATGAAGCTGGGATTCACTAGGAGTGAAGCCGACCCTAACCTCTACTTTAAGGTTGTAGATGACAAACCTCTCATACTAGTGCTATATGTTGACGACCTCTTTCTAACAGGTGCAGACCTTCTCATTCACAAATGTAAGAGGGAGTTGGCTTCTGAATTTGAAATGAAGGACCTAGGACTGATGCATTATTTCCTAGGACTTGAAGTCTGGGAGAAGCCAAGAGAAATTTTCCTATCTCAAGGAAAATATGTGGTGAAGATATTGGAAAGATTCGGTATGGTGGACTGCAAGCCCGTAACTACCACAATGGAGCTTGACTTAAAGAAGTTAAGCGGTAATGCTACTGGACTTGTCTTACGAAATGCCACCGAGTATCGTCAACTCATCGGAACATTGATGTTCTTAGTGAACTCCTGTCTAGATATATGCTTTGCAGTCAACACGTTAAGTCAACATATGGTTGAACCTCACCACATACATTGGATTGGTGCCAAGAATCTGTTGAGATACCTTCGTGGCACAATCACTCATGGGTTAAGCTACACTGCCAGAGATGTGAGACTACTTGGATATACTGATGCTGATTGGGCAGGCAGTGTGGTGGACGGTAAGAGCACTCTCGGGTGCTGTTTCTCCTTGGGATCTGCTTCGATATCCTGGATGAGCAGGAAGCAGAAGTCGGTGGCTTTGAGCATCGTCGAGGTGGAGTACATTGCTGCTAGCATGGCCACCTGTGAGGCAGTCTGGTTATGAAAGCTCTTCAGTGAGCTGTTTGGATTTACATTGGATACCACCGTGATTTTGTCTGACAACCAAAGCGGGATTCGTTTATCAGAGAATCCCGTATTTCATGATCGCTCCAAGCATATCGATATCAAGTACCACTGTATTCGAGATATGGTGCAGCAGGGAGCTATAAGGCTCCAACATATTGGTACAGATGAATAGGTCGCTGACATTTTGACAAAGCCCCTAGGAAAGGTCAAATTCCTGATTTTCCGAGGACGACTTGGTGTCATTCAGAGACCCTCTAACGAGGGTCATGTATGATGTACTAAGCTCTGGGAGCTCTAGGGGGGCGCGGGGTACTTCTTGGAGCGACATATGACCATAGGGTGAATCACCATCCCCTGTTGGTGCACTTTGTATAGGGTAAAAGGTTCAACCTTCCCCTATGACACCCCATGGCGACTACAGAACAAGATGATTAGTTCTCCTGTGGGCCAGGATGATTCGTTCTCCATGGTGTCTATGGAACAGGATGATTAGTTATCTTGTGGGCCTGGATGATGTGTTCTCCGTGGCGGTTGTGGAACAGGATGATTCGTTCTCTTGTAGGCTAGGATGATTAGTTCTCCATGGCATCCACTGGACATGATGATTTGCTTTCCTGTGGACAGGATGATTAGTTCTCCTGTCGAGGCATCCTACCCATGTAGTCTGGGACTCATGGGAAGTACCTCTCATCTGATCAATGAGCAGGGAAATGAGGATAGGGACCACAGTAGTATCGATGGACGCATCGTTGTATCTACCGTACTCCCTAAGCTAGGATGACCTTCATTGATTTGGGACCAGTGAGAGTGATACCCACTATGACATTGACTTTGGGTCAATAGGGGACTGGTCTGGGACCAGTGGTACACACTCTGAGACTGACTTTGGGTCAGTGGAGGATGGTATGATACATCCTCGATCACTTCTTCTTCTTCATAATTCAAGTAGAGCAGAGCATAGCAAGGCATAGCAGGACATAGCAAGGCAGAGCAGAGTAGGGGTCAAGCTGTACAGGGCAGTGCATTTGATGGATGAATAGTAGTGACGGTCAGACAAATTGCAGATGGAGTTATCCCTAGTTGAGAGGGAGTGTTAAAATTGGAAACTAGGGCCAAACTCCATGAGGATCACCTTGTTCATGGCTGATAATATTTTATCTAGGTTCCTCTCGTCGAGAGGTGTAGGATTGATCTAAAGATCATTCGCTTCCGATAAGTATTTATGGAGATATGAATTTATTTTGATTATGGACTAATTGTCAAAGTCAACCAGCAACTTATGTAGGCTCAGAAGCCCAACAGACACATCTATTCATCACCAACGTTTGCTTATAAATATAGGATGTCTCCTCATTTGGACACTTCACTTCTCATCACATCTTTCTCTCTCTTGTGTAGAAAAGAGTCTCTTCTCTCTCATGCGTAGAAAAGACTCACACGTGTGGAAGGGAGGATGCAGAGTTTAGGGCTGCAATTGCAGATTGGAACTTTGACCAGCGTTGACCATCATTCTCTCTCTGGACTGCGCAGTAGGTGAAATTGACTCTCCTTGGAAGGCCACATTTTTTGGTGAAAGAATCAAGGTGATCTAACCACCGGTTTGACAGATATCGACTGCCCTAGTTTAGGGCTGATCTAGGGTTTGCTGCTATTGATGTAAATCAGATTTTTGTACTATTTATCTCTGCTGAATTATTGAAGATAAAAGAAGATTTGATCAAAGGGTTTCCCCATATTGGGGTTTGTCCCTGGCTAGCCGCCACATCTTGTGTCTCTTGTCTTGGCTTGTTTTCTGTTGATCGTTTAATGTTCTATTTGCACTTTACTTATTGTACGTGTGATTGCTAATCTGTGGATTATAATAAGAAAAATAAGTAAACTGCGCTAAGCATAGAACATACCTAATCTTAACACTTGTGGTATTGGTTCTTTCTTCTTAATTAAGATTATGTTCTTGTCATCAAATAAATGCCAAAAACAAAAGTGAACACAAGATATAGGCTCCATGCCAGGGCAAAACCCCTCCAAGGGGAATACCCATCAGGACTTCTCTTATTATCAACTTCAAAGGAGACTTCCAAGACCCAAAACAAGACCTCTCACTCTCACTAAGAACTAAGTCAACCAACCAGCCAAACTTCCATTTTTCAAACTACAAAGATGAATTTCATCAACTTCCTGCAACTTCGGATCTGAGTAAAACTTAGAGACTTCGTACATTTCAGATCTCAAGGACTTGTAGATAAAACAACTCCTTTGTACAGCTCTTCTAGCCCTCTAGAAACCTTCACCTTCACACGCTTCTCTAACTGTAGACTAAATCCTCAAGTATATGTGCAAATGATTTGTCTACAAGGAGGACAATGTTTCTCTTATAAATAACCTTTCAAGTGGGTCCATAAGCCCTCTCTAGGCTGACATCTATTGGCTGGCCGACTTGTTCTTGGGAGCTGACTTAAAAACTTGGTAAAAGTAATTTTCTTTTCTTTGTTACAAGAGCCCAAATGGGTATAATGATAATGACCATGACTCATGACAAAAACCTAAAAGCATACAATGGATGCTTGATCTATTGACCAAACGACATAAGCATGAAAGCCATGCTTTATAAATATTGTTCTTTTATTTTTCTTTCTTCTTTTGATGAATACATAAGAATTACATCATGATATGACACAAATGACAATTATGAAGACCGAAACTAGTTACAATTTCCAATACATAAGAATTACATCATGACATGACACAAATGACAATTATGAAGACCGAAACTAGTTACAATTTCCAACACATGACTTGAAGGAATTTGTCACAATGTAATGCCAGAGCCGACAAATCCACAATTGTTGGCAACCTTCAAGAAAGAGATGGCCAAGACCAAGAGGATGGTCCTAAATGGAGTTCGAGATCATATTATCCCTTATATTGTAGATAAGAATACAACAAAGGACATGTGGGATGTCGTTGTGAAGCAGTACAAAGATCTATCTGAAAATCAGAAAATGATTTTTTGGGAGAAGTTGAGGTCAATAAGAATGTAGAAGGGCGAGGATGTTACATCCCACCTCACTAGAATTCAGGGAATAAGAGACGAACTTGCAACTGTAGGAGAGAAACCATCATATAGTAACCTAATGCGCACAACACTCAACAAGTTCACAAAGGAGTGGCATACATTCGTCCAAGTAATTTCTGGACGAGACACACTTCCAGGTTGGGATCGCCTGTGGAGTGACTTCACTCAGGAGGAGCTAAGGCTCAACCTTGCAGAAGGTACTATAAGCAGTTGTAGCAAGGGATCGAAGCTGGAGAAGGAAGAAGAGAATGTAGCCTTGCACGTAAGGGAAAGGTGAAGAAGGGTCCTAGTTAGGGACAAGACTCAAAGGTAGAGAAGGAGAAGAAGGACCTGTCGAAGGTCAAGTGCTTTGAATGTGATGAGTTTGGTCACTGCGTCAGCTAGTGTCCAAAGAGGAAGAAGGACAAGAAGTGGCAACAGACAACAACTTCAACGAAGATTGATGGGTTGACCTCTAGATTGGAGGAATTCACATTGATAACAACAATACCTCCAGATGGAGGAGGAGCATGATGCTTCAAATTATAAAAATGGGCAGGGTCCATAAAAGAGTAGTAGGAAGTCTAAATCAGATCTTGTTCTTCACATAGATCAATACCTTTGCTTTGGGAGCCCTAAGTATCAAAGTAGCTGGAGGATCGAGGTGTCAGTAAGGCGCAGTCAAATCTTGAGGGATATTGCAGAACTAGTTGCAGTCAAATAATAGAGAGATAGTTGCAGGGCTAGTTGGGCGTAGTCATATGCTCGGTAGATAGTGCAGAGCTAGTTGCAGTTAGAGACTCAAGGGACAGTTGAAGAGCCAGTTGTAGCGACATAGTAGATCAACATGAGTTCGAGACTCAGAGGGAGTCTAGATTCAAAGGGAGCATCCCTATGGAAGCTTGATCTTCAGGCTCTGAGGTGGTTAGTGCACATAGTTGCAGTGGTAGTAGCAGCGCAAAGGTAGTACAAAAGCAACAACACAGGGTTGCCAATGGTGTGAGATCGAGATTGATTTAGCTACAGTTGGTGGCAGGTGAATCAGAGTATGTGCAATAGCATGGTGGACAATGTTTGCCAGATTGACTTCTTCACAGTGATTTCCACTGATAGGGAGTCAGATCAGTTTGATATGTGAAGGAAGGAGGTATAACAGTTGTCAGACATCAACAACGTGAGATAATCCAACCACAGGCTGTTATTAGAAGAGATGAGTAGAATGTTGAAATTTGGTACCGGAGGACAGGTGGTTCCCTTAGGCTTTGATCTTTGGCCTAGGGAAAAGTGTCCAAAAGATTTTAATTTTTCTCCTAAAGTGACTTTATAATTTTTATAAAGTTAAAATCTAATTTAAAAGTGACTTTAAGTGATAAAGTTACTAAGTCTAATTTTAAAGTGACTTTTATAAAGTCAATGAAAAATTAGAAAGGAAAAGTGACTTTGGAAATAAATGACTAAGTGGGTCTTTATTAAAGTGGGGTGAATTAAAAAATAGAAAGTGAGATTTAAATGTGCATTTAATCTCAGCCATTGATCTAAATCTATCTCAGCCATTGGATTTAGGGATCACCCAAAAGTCATTTAGGGTTGGGTTAAAGGAGGAAAAGGAGAAAAAAATCATTCATTTCTTTCATGAGCAGATTGGGAGAAGGAGAGCAAGAGAGCAAGGGAGATTTCTGGACAGGAAGAAGAAAGAGGCATCAGTTTGGCACAAATACCAAACAACTCTTCAGCAAATCAGAATAGCAGAAAGAACAAGCAGAACAACAGAAAGAACAAGCAGAAAAAGATGATTTTTTGCTGAAAATTTGAGAAAAATTGATTTTTGGGCACAAATATCGAGGAAGTGATTTTCGGCACAGAAATCGAGGTATGTCTGTACAGTCCGTACGGTCCGTACCACGCGTATAGCAAGTTTCTAGGTTGTCTGTTGGGCTGAAAACAGATAAGTTTGCTTGCTGGAAATTTTTTTTGCTGAAATTTTCTCACTGTAAAAAGGCATTTTCCAGAAATAAAGAAGAGCTCTCACACTGGTTTTCCCCA
>APFE030322783.1:10450-29007 GCA_000404065.3 Pinus taeda
TTGGTCTATATGTTGAATATGTTTTGTTTTATGAGATATTCAGGTGTTATGTAATCGTTTGATTGTTAGTGCATGCAGGTTTCGAAGTGAAGGAGGAGCTCATCTGGATCCACAAGGCTAGACTACTACAACAGCGTTGGACTTCAGGTAGGATCGAAAAACACTTGGTTTCTCATATGATAGTGCATGTTTAGAGAAGGATTGCTCTTAATTGTCTTGTTTGTCACTAGAAAGTCTTAGGCTTCTAGGGAGGTTAGTTTTGTCAGCAAAAATAACTCTTTTCGCATGACAGCACGTCTGGACACTGTGATGTGCTTTGGAACTATGCTTCCAGGCACTACATTGCGCTTGTGCCAAAGTAGCTCAAAATCGTCCAGAAATCACCCAAATTGAAATTTCAAGCTTGCAAATTGTTTTCTTGCTAACCTAGAATCTTCTATAATTAAGTATATCACCTCACTTAAATTTTTATTTTAGCAAGATGGATTCAAGATTAATATTTCTTGATTTAGGGTTTTTAGTGAATTTATCATGAAATGAGCTAGGGTTGATCATGGCCAATCTAGTTTTCATAAGTTAAACATGTAAAAATTTCATCCTACACCTCTACACATGTTTGAGATACATTATGAACCACTAAACCAACTATAAATCACCAAATTACTTCACTAAAAATGAAACCCTAGCTCATTCCTATGGGATTTGGATAGTTTTCCTAGAAACTTTGTTTTCCACTTTTCACAAACACTCTCCTTCATTTCACCTCATTTCAATTTCATGAGTTTATCACAATCCATATACACCTCCTAGAATTTCCCTTGCCATTTTTTCCGCTCCACCTACCCATCATTTCATTTTTTTCTCATCTATCATTATTTTTCTCATTTTCCTACTGCTAGGGTTTCTATCATCATGGAAGGAGATTCTTCACCAAAAAGGAAGAAGCATCATAAAGGAGGAAAAATTCTCATATATGAACCTGCCAACTATAATGAAATTGATACATCACCCTTCATCAAGCAATGTTTTGAAGGTGTGAATTGTTTATATTTTTTCAAAAGGGCATGTGAAGTGGGTTTCCATGAACAATTGATAGATTGGGTTGCTACTCATTTCAAAGGAGAAAGTGCCATTGTTGCTGGGGTTGAGTTCACATTTTTAGTGGCTTCTATTTCACTTGCTACGGGGATACCATATCATGGAGAATACTGGTTCAAGGGCATGAACTTAGATCTTGTGCATTACAGTACCTTCCTAAAAACACCATACAGGGAAACCCAGACACATATCATACCTTTTAGGTAACTGTTGCAGAGGTATTCTCGATTGATGAAAGTTGTCATAAAAAATTTTACATGTGAAGGAAGGTTTTCTAGATTATATTCCTATCACATCCAGTTTCTAATGCACTTTACACCTCAGAAACCTCTCAACATGTGCAACTATTTGTGTAGGAGCCTTGCCAAGATGTTCGTGAAGGTACAAATGAAAAACAAATAACACTATCCTAGTATCTTTCATCATAGTTTGATTAAGATTTTATTGCTCCATCAACTCGCAAAGAAGAACATGACATGGGATTCTTTCTTGGAGACAGCTCTAAAATGGCATGAATCCAATGCTTCATTTCATCATTCAAGCATGCCAACACAACAAATGGAGAATGGGTACTCAAGAAAATCAGTGGAGATTCGTAAAGCACCTAGACCTGAGGTGACTAGGATGTACAAAAGAGGAAAAAGGCTTGTGCTTACTTCTCATGGTGAGAAAGGGGCCAAGCCTTCTACATCAACAAAACAGGGGTCACCAGTGTAGGATAAAGATTTGGTTGAGCATGAGTTTGATTTAGTAGACTTAGAACAAGAAAATAATCCCTCAAGCATGTAGCAGATTATCAAAGACAAAGACTCTTAGATCAGAGAACTCATGGAGAACATGGCAAGGGCAAGGTTTGTCATCCCATTCCTAGAACAAGAAAAAAACCAACTAAAGGCAAAATATCTTATCATGGAAAAGGAGAAAGCTAAACTATTACGGCAAGTAGGCAAGGGAAAATTAATCTTGGATATCAATAAACCTAGAGGAACTAAAGGACAAGGTAAGAAAAAGAGGCCAAGAACGAAAGGGCTTAAGAAGGCATTGAAAGAGGAGAAAAAACGCATCTTGTTGGATGAGGAACTAGAGTTAGAAGACAAAATTGCCTTAGAGGTCAATGAAGACATAGAGTATTAGTTAGACAAGGGAAATGACCACTTGGAGAAGCTTTTGGAAAAGGCCAATAGAGACAACCATCTACTAAGGAACATGACACATCAGTACGAGGCCAAGAATATTATTTGCAATGTCAATGTCAAACAACTGCAAAACAAGCTCAAAGAAACCATAAAGGACCAAAATGAGAGGGGTAACATAAAGATGCTTGCTAAATCATCCATGAGGGCTTAAAATATATTATTTTATAGTTCATGAAAAATTTTGGAGAAATTATGAACTTTTTTGGTTATTTTGTTGCCTTATTCAGAAATTTGGCCAGTTGCTTTTTCCTCATGCGCTTAAATAAAAAATGGCTTGAATTTTTGGAAAGCCCTTGGCATCCTATCAAAACCCATTTCTTCATATTTTTCAGATAGGGCCCAAATTTTGAGAAAAAGGTGAAAAAGTGGTAAAAAATTAGCTCTCTGGACCTATTTTTGACAGGTGATGTGCCTCTGGTGTGACTTTGGCTGATTGGATTTTTAAAGGCCTTCCCATGGGTAATTTTCAAAAATTAAAGGTGTTCTGGAAACTATTGATCTAGAATTTATCCAGGACAAAGAATTAAAGATATTATAGACTCATGTGCATGGATGTGCCAATGTTACTTTATGCAACGAAACGATAACGTTGCGAAATACATAGACACTGAAGCAGTTAGAGAAAACATAACAGGCAAACATGTAAACATGACAAGTTTAATAAGGAGTTCAACCAATACTCTTGGGCTACTTCTCCTGGTCCAACCTTCAGTGGTGGGCTCTCTATTATGTTTTCAAAGCAGAGTTTTTACAACAATGAGCTCAATTTGAGTCTCACTCGACAGATGTAAATCAGTAGGACTGAACTTGGATCCCCCAAGTCTCTGGAGTACACAGACTCTCCTTATTGAAACTCGACCTCTGTTGGTCACAGTAGTATGAGCCCAATTTGAGACTCATACATCACAGGCCTATGCCGAGGAGTTGACTTGAACCTCTCAAGCCTTCTCGGGAGTACACAGACTCTCTGACTCTCTCTGGCTCTGTCTCGATGCTGCCTTTGCTATGCAGGTTAGCTCGACTTACCTTCTCTATTCTCTGCTCTTAGCTTCTTACTCGCTTTTCTCACTGGCTTGCTTTGTTTCTCTCAGTTTGTGGCTTTGAATTCAATATGCTTTTTGACTGTTCATTTCCGCTTCCCAGCACTGCGGTTCTCCTGCCTCTATCCATTTGAATTCCTCTATTTGGCATCATCATCATTGTGTAATTCCTTACAGGGAGGTGGCCACATGTTTCATAATGAACTGAGTGTCAATTCTCCTGGAAATGTTTGAACTACCATTATTTCCGTTTAACATCCCAGAATGCCTGCGAACATGATTCCGCTGCCAACTCATCGTTCATGCCACATTTCAAACTTTTATAAAACTCGGCCTATTTACCCCGTTGAATCCGATCATTCGTCGGATTCCATGTCCATTGTCGATCTGGAGCCTCCATATCCTATGGTCTCCATCCATATCGGGTGAGTAATTTGCATGACGTTTACCCGTTCGATGTGAGTGGTTTTCTCTTTCTTCCACCAGACACGTGGCACCTAGTGTGTGGCATTGGGCAGGACTTGGTTGAAACCGCTTACCACTCGAAGCCCTTCTAATATCCCGCCGGTTTTCGTGTGGGACCCACCTCTGATGGAATCGAAGAATTCCATATGGTTTTGACTTTTCAAGTCTAGGTCACTCGGGGATTTTTCTTCTCTGAGGGGTTTGCCCGATGATAAGAAACCTCCCCCATTTCTCAAAAAGGCTTCCCGTTTTGTTGTTTTGTGACAGTGTGCATTACCATGGGCCAACGGTCTATGCGCTTGACCGAGGGTCCTCGTTGCTTGGCGTTGCTCACAAATTACAACTGTTCAAGGGTATTTCTAATAAGCTCGACCTTTGGAAGTCTTTGAAACTTTTCATGAATTTTATAGAGTTATGAAAACTTAGAGATTTCTTTAGGATCCAATTCAGATCACAGCCTTCCCACTCAAAGTCTTTTGGACCACCAAAATTTGGTTTTTAAGAATCAATCAAGTGAGGGTATAGATTCCTCGCTTGCCCAATTTCTATCCATTTCACACCGCTTGGTTTTGAACCTTTCAGTCTAATCCTCAGGTACTCAACATCCCCCCTGCGCATAGTTCTCACCTTCTTTTCCAGAACTGTATCTTCCTGCAACTCATTGAGATATTCAAGTAACATATGATCAATAGAAGGCAATTGACTCTACTGTGCAGGATCCTCAATCAATTAAGGTTCAAATAGTCTCAAGCTATCTGCCTTAACAACTGAGTAGATGTGCATGTAAGTTGGTAAATGAAGGCAAAAAGCATTCTCACCAATTTTCTCAAGTATCATGAAAGGTTCATACCTTATTGGCTTCAGCTTCTTACCTTCACCTTGCACTCTGTCTTTGTTGATATACAACTAGACTTGACCACCAACTTGGAAACTATGCTTAGTCTGATGCTTATCATGCCTTGCCTTGTACTTGGCTTGGCTCTTTTCCAGTTGTTCCTGTACTGCCTGGTGAATCTCTTAGATTTGTTCGATGAACTTGGTTTCCTTGTCCACATCATTGTGTCCATCAACTGCTATGTCTTTACCAAAGACAAAATCCTAGGGAGACCTTGGTGTGAAACCAAAACAGGTCTCAAAAGGAGATCTCTGTGTAGAAGAATGTTTAGCTCGGTTGTAAGCATGATGCACATAACATAAATGTTCATCCCAGAGCTTGGGATGCTTGTTGCAATAGCCTCTGAGCAACAAGATCACTGTTCTGTTGACCACTTCTGTTTGGCCATCTGTTTGCGGATGAAAAATTGTGCTCTTCTTCAGTCTAGTGTCCATCAATTACCACAAACTTGACCAAAATTTCCCAACAAATCGGGTATCTTGATAAGATATAATGGAAGTGGGTAATCCAAAATGAACCCATACATGCTGAAAGAACAAATTTGTAGTTTGTTCAGCTGTAATTTGTTTGTTACAAGGTATTAAAACACACATTTTGCTGAACCTATCCACAACAACATATAAATAGTCATGACCTTTTCTAAATTTAGGCAGTCCCCCAACAAAGTCCATAGAAACACTTTCCCAAGGATTAGAAGGAACTGGTAGTGGAGTGTACAAGCCTAATTTTCTATTGTTGGGCTTTCTTTTAGCAAATGGTATACCCTCGTACATATCTAGAAACTGTCTCATCCATATTTGGCCAATAAAAAAATCTTTGCATATGTGAAACTATTTTACTTATACCAAAGTGATCTGATATTAGAGAACTATTTGCTTCTTGAATTATATTCTCTTTCTGTTTGAGGAATGAATAACTTTCCCAAATGATACAAGAGTTGGTCCTTAACATGATAATCCAATTCTTCTACTTTTCTGTCGTGACTTAAAGTTGCATAAACATCTTTAAAATCTATATCTTGAGCATATTGTTCACTATAGCTTTCATGCAATACTGAATTACGCTTAAGTATAGTAGATGCATTTATGATTGGTCTGGGCAGCATTTCAGCAACTTTGTTGTGTATGCCCTTTTTATATCTAATGACAACATAAAACTGTTGTAGAAAACCCATCTACCTATAGCATCTTGATTGCAACAACTTAGTTCGTGAGTGCAAATATTGAAGTGGTTGATGATCAGTAAGTATAACTGTCTCTTTTCCCATTAAATAATGTTTCCACTTTTTCACATTCTGTACTAATGCATACAATTCTTTATCATATGTGGGATAATTAACTACTACAGAATTAAATGTCTTAGAATGATAACATATGGGTTTACCATGTTGTATCAACAGTGCTCCCATGGCATACTCACTGGCATCTGTTTCAATCTCAATGGTCTTTTAATATCGGGAAGTGGTAGTATTGGTGCTACACTAATATTTTCTTTTAAGGTGTCGAAGGCATTCTATTGTTTGCCTCCCCACTAAAACACCTTGTTCAATCCTATTAAAGCATGTAAGGGAGTTGCAATCAAGGAAAAGTTAGAAATAAAATTTCTCCAATACTCTGCTGCTTTTAACTTCTGTAGAAGATTTGGGTTTAGGACATTTTATAATGACTGAAACCCTAGAGGGATCTATCTTCAATTCACCACCCCCTACAATATGAACCAAATCATTCAAAGATGTCTTGCCAAATTCACATTTTGAGAGGTTAGCATAAATATTCTCTTTTTTCAAAACATCTAGAGTTTGCTTGACATGCTTTAAATATTCTTCATGTGTTTTACTAAATATAAGAATGTCAACCAAATATACAATGAAAAAATCATCAATAAAAGGTCTGAGTACATCATTCATTATTCTCATGAAAGTAGCAGGAGCATTAGTTAAGCCAAAAGGCATAACCAACCACTCATACAACCCTTGCTTTGTTTTGAAAGCAGTCTTCCATGAATCTTGCTCTGCAACTCTGACCTAATGATAGCCCCTATGCAAGTCCAACTTGGAAAAATAAACAGCTTCTTTCAACTGATCTAATAGATCATCTATGCGAGGAAGGGGGTAATGATTTTTTTTTGTTATCTTATTCAGTGCTCGGTAATCAATGAACATTCTCCATGAGCCATCTTTCTTTCTCACCATGACAATTAGAGACCCACAAGGCGATGTTCTAGGTCTTATGAACCCTTTCTTGAGCAACTCCTATACCTGCTTCTTGATTTCTGTATTCTCTAAAGTGGACAACTTGTACATTCCGATGTTAGGCAATGGAGCATCTTGCTGCAAATTAATATCATGTAGTATTTCCTTTTTGGGTGGCAAACCTTTAGCTTCTTGAAATAGTATATCATATTCCGAAAAAAAACTTTTTTCAAAGCAGCTTGTTGTTTAGCATTACAACCCTCAAATACATTGGTTTTATCAGGTTTCTTTTCCTTTACAACCATCAGTAAAAATTGTTAGCATGAATTTACAATTCTTTCATCTGCCCTGAGTTTATGAGAGTATAATTATTCTTGAGTTTATGAGCTCTTACAATATATTCAATTCCATCTTTAACGAGTTGATACTTGTTTTAAGCTCTATAGAAAATAGCTTTTCTATCATACAAGTAAGGAATTCCTAAAAAAATTCCACATATATCCAAAGGAACAATATCTAACTCAACCTCATCTACAAATGCTGAACCAAAAGAAAACCTATGTTTACATTATCTAGTCACTTGTAGTTGTGCTTTATCACATAACCAACCTAATGGATATGGATTTTTGTGAGGTGTGGTTAGTAATCCCAACTTCTTTACAATTGCTTTAGAAATTAAGTTTATTTGTGAGCCACTATCAAACAAAGTATCAATCTTTTGATGCTTGGAAACAACTCGAATATGAAAAAGCTTATGTCTTTTCCTCTCATTTTCTTCATTGTCAGTATTTTGTGTAGAATTACTAGAAGATGCTTCAAAATATTTACCTTTTATACCTGTGGCTGCAATTTTTGTTTCATCTCTTGAATCTAACCCCAAATCTTTTTGAATATCTGTAGCAGTCTTCTTCTTCTTGCCATTGTACTTCTTGGGTTTTAGCTTCGGATGTAGAATCCAGCAACGTTCATCATCATGCCCATCCTTCTTACAGTGAGTGCATGAAGATTTTGTCTTTTGTACAGTATTTGTCTTCCTATCTTTCCATTTCTATTTTCTTTTCTCCTTATTCTTGCTTGCATTAGGTTTTGATGATCCCCCAACTTCTGGGTTCACATTCTTGCCTCTAGCCTCTAAATGTGTAGCTTGAACAGATACCTCATCTATGCTAGTGGGATTAAACATGAGAATAGTGTGCCTTAAGTAGCTGTGTAGACCACCTATATACTTCAGCAGAGTTTCAAGTGAGTCTAAAAAAATTCCCAGAATCAAAGCTCTTTTCCTAAATTCTTGGGTGTAGCTTTGTACACTTTGCCCTTTTAATTGTCGAAGAGTTTGCCAACACATCATGGCTTGTTGCATATAGGCTAATGGATAGAATTGATTTTTAATTGCAGAAACAAATTCACTCCAGACAGAAATAATTTTACCATGCTTCTTCATGTTAGCTTGTGTCTTGCCTTCCCACCATACCAAGGCAGTGCCTCCAAGGCGTAAGCTGGCCAGCTAAATCTTACTACTATCTGAATTAATGCTCTACACCCTGCAATACACATAAATCTGTCTAATCCAATTATCTAGATTCTCTGCATTCAACTCTCCATCATATATTGGTAAATAAAATTTAACATCTAATTTAATCAAAGATATCTTCTTTTTGCTTTTAGGGCTACTAGGAGGTGTCAGAAGTTTTTCTTCTTTCCCTTTTCCTTTCGTGTGGTCATGGAGGAGAGATTCTTCTGCTCCTTTATCTTGTTTGGAGTTTGATGCATCTTCCTCTCTAACTTTCTTAAATTCTCTATGCATTTCCTCTACCATGGCTCTCATGGTCATGAAACTATCCATGAACTGAGGGTCTAATTCCAAGGGACTTTCTTCTAACATTTTCCTCTTAGGATAGACTCTTCCAATTTCAGGGTTAGTTTCGGCCAACTCTCCTTCTCCTAATTTAAGCTTTGATCTAGTTAGCATTCAACAAAAAAATCCAACACAATCTTGTCTAACCTTAGTAACCTAGAGCTCTGATACCACTTGATCTGGAATTTATCTAGGACAAAGAATAAAAGGTATTACAGACTCATGTGCATGTATGTGCCTATGTTACTTTATGCAACGAATCAATAAAATTGTGAAATACATAGACACTGAAGCAGTTAGAGAAAACATAATAGACAAACATGTAAACACGACAAGTTTACTAAAGAGTTCACCCAATACTCCTGGGGTACATCTCCTGGTCTAGCCTTCAGTGGTGGCCTCTCTATTATGTTTTCAAAGCAGAGTTTTTACAACAGTGAGCTCAATTTGAGTCTCACTCGATAGATGTAAATCAATAGGAATGGACTTGGATCCCCTAAGTCTCTGGAGTACACAGACTCTCCTTACTGAAACTTGACCTCTGTTGGTCACAGTAGTATGAGGCTAATCTGAGGCTCATACATGACAGGCCTATGCCAAGGAGTTCGCTTGAACCTCTCAAGCCTTCTTAGGAGTACACAGACTCTCTGACTCTCTCTGGCTCTGTCTCGATGTTGCCTTTGCTATGTGGGTAAACTCAAATTACTTTCTCTGTTCTCTGCTCTTATCTTCTTACTCGCTTTTCTCACTGCCTTGCTTTGTTTCTCTCAGTTCGTGGCTTTAAAGCCAATATGATTTTTTATTTTTGATTTCTGCTTCCCAGCACTCTGGTTCTCCTACCTTTGTCTGTTTGAATTCCCTCTGTTCAGCGTCATCGTCATTGTGTAATGTCGTATAGGGAGGTGGCTACCTATTTCATAATGAACTAAGTGTCAGCTCTCTTGGAAATGTTTGAACTGTCGTTATTTTCACTTAACTTCCCAGAATGCCCGCGAACATGATTCCTCTGCCAACTCATTGTTCATGCCAAACTTCAAACCTTTATACAACTCGGCCTATTTACCCCATTGAATCCGGTCATCCGTTAGATTGCATGTCCGCCGTTGATCTAGAGCCTCCAGATCCTACGGTCTCTGTCCATATCGGGTGGGTAAATTGCATGATGGTTACCCATCCGATGTGAGAATTTTTCTCTCTTTCGCCGGACACGTGGCACCCAGTGTGTGGCATTGAGTGAGACTCAGTTGAAACTGCTTACCACTCGAAGCCCTTCTAATATCCTTCGGATTTTTGTGTGGGACCCACCTCTGATGGAATCGGCTAATTCCATACGGTTTTTGACTTTTCAGGTCCAGGTTGCTGAGGGCTTTTTCTTCTCTGAGGGGTTTTCTGGCAATGTGTGATTAGCGACTTATCGCTAATTGCATATCATAAACCTCCTCGTTTCTCAAAAACGATTCCCATTTTGTTGTTTCATGACAGTGCACATTACCATGGGCCAATGATCTGCGCACTTGATCGAGGGTCCTTGTTGCTTGGCACTGCTCACAAATTACAAATGTTCGAGGATATTTCTGATAAGCTCAACCTTTGTAAGTCTTTGAAACTTTGGCATGAATGTTACAGAGTTATGAAAACTTAGAGAGTTCTTTAGGATCTAATTCGGATCAACTATACTTGAAAATTTCGTTGATTATTCTTTTAGGTATTCATTTTGACCTTAGAAAGTCACCGTAAAGTCGGCTCAAAGTTGGTGCTGCACTTCTGCAGTTTCCTGTGTTTTTTATTTAAAATTTCACTATGTAAATTTCCTAGTTTTCAGTTTGACTTGGTCAAAATCAAAACTCTTGATGTAAATGAACTTAGTTCGAGGTTAGATGATTTAATCATGAATAAATGAACATGATAGGTTGTTTTTTTATGTTTAATAGGCCTAATTAAGGAAGCAAAATTCAAAACAAAGTCTACAAGAGGTGTTTGTGTTTAACCTTCTCACTCTCACCTGTTTGTTGAGAGAAAATCTTGGAATCATTTCCACCACCTAGGAATTAGAATCCTAAAGGTGGGTAAGTGGTATAATTGAGCCTATATGTATCATTTCTCTTTCAGAGAGAAGGGTTGAACTTTTGTGGAGCATGCTTGTATCTTATGATCTTTTCAGCTAATACAGGAGCAGTTGCAACTACTTTTCAGGAACTCTAGTTCTGTGAGTCTATGGTGTTTGTTTACTCTTTCTATCAGTTTCTAATGGATAAATCATCTTCCTTCACATGATTTTTCTTCTTTCTATGAATTACCTTGCAGTTATATAGACAAGATTCTTGATTTCAAGCTCTGTTTATGTGGAATTCATAGTTGTGTTTATTTCTCCTAAAGCTAATGAAATTATACTTACATATGCTCATTAGTCTATTCAAAAATTTCTAGTCTATGCTACATTGACAAAATTTCAAGCATATCATAGCCCACTAATACCTAGCTCCTTTATATACTTGTCCCTGGATTCTTGAAGCCTAGACCTTATCACTTTCTCTAAACCCTACTCCAGCAAACCCTAAATTCTTAAATTCACAAATACACAAACAAACATGCATATCTAGCCTAAAAACTTTGTTCTTTAAATATATTCATTGATAAATACTTTGAGATATCCCTCTCTAGCTCAGTAGGGCTAGCTACTGAGCTGAAAGTGGTTTGAGGTTACCTCTTTCGATCTCCTCCCTAGCCTAAGAAATTGTAGAGGATAACAGGAGAAAACCATCGTTGTCATCCTCTCTATATTCTTATTTTATTATAAAGAAAAACATCATTACATCTTGTATTGGTGCAAACTCTTGCTAGCATCTAGGCAACCATTTTCAAGATCCTACAACCTTCACTCATTCTCCAACACCCATTGGAGGATCAAACCCTCAACACCCTTCATGGACCATGTTTCATAATATTTCATATTGGATCCACCAAAATCAAAACATCAAAACCTATAGGCCACCTTTCATCATAGTTTCATACTAGTCCCACGCCCTCTATTATGCTCAATACAAAACTAAAAATGAATCTAAACTTCAATCACAAAACCAACTGAATCATTGTATCATTAGAAAACCAATCACTAAACTGAATCTTAATCAATCATTGAAAATAGATCAAACCAATCCTTAATAGATATAACTTTATCATAAACATATCATACCAACCACTCATTAATAAGCCATACACTATTTAACCATCACATAAACAAAGTGTTGTTACTCCAAACCTTTTTCATATATACGCTATTGTTCTGAAGAAGACATGTGTATGTATGTGTTTCCTCTATATTACACCTACGTACCAATGTCAAATCAGTGACTACTTCATCATGAATCACTTCAACACTAAATTAACCACTGAACCATACATAGATCATTGAACCAATCCTAGATCACTGAACCAATCACAGATCATTATAGAATGATTACTAACTAATATTCCAATCATGAACAACCATCCCAATCAACACTGTAAGATAGAGATAAGCATGACTGAGACTTCATTGACAGACAACAACAAACAAAACAAAACTCATCAAAAGTCGTCATTGGCCAACACAGGAAAACCATAGAACATATATGTGACATTCATGAAACATATCAATGTATGTACGTGACTACCATGCATAACGTCATACAAATATTAAGATGCAAAATAAATTCACAGAATTTATATGTCACTATACGGAACCAGATTTACATATGTGCACGACTATACAATAGAAAACTAGCATACATATATGAAATTACTGGAATCATACTTTCGTTGCAACCACAACATATAATTGGAAAGATTCTTTGTCACATATTCATATTAGAGTATCATTATCACCACATATCTATCATTGTTAGCTACAATCATAAACAAACCAAGCAAGCATATTCATTAGTCTTCACTACTCGTTCAAATCTATCAGATCTTAGCCATCTACTTTCCCTCTGGTTAATCCTTGTTTTAAGATCAAATTACACATGAATAGCCCATAACTTGCACACCCAACACCTTGATATACATCTCCTTATATAGTTTTATCCTTAGCCAATACCTTAGGTAAATCCCTTGGTAACGTCACCAGTATTCTTTGATGAGATCAAATAACCATTGTCGCTCCAATTACTATGGGCCAGTATCATGGTAAATAACCCTGGTATCCACTATAGGAACCAAGTATACTTCCTTAAAATTTTACTTTTGTCATCCAACTCTCACTGAATTTTCATTCCTTTATTGTATCTGTACGAAGTTGCATGATATCATATTATCACAATGTTTACATCAAGAACATCTTTATCAATTAGGTTTCAATCAAGGACAACACATTAGCTTGGTGTGTTTGAGAGAAGACTTGGTGCTTACAAGTGTATTTGCAAGTTGTGTCCAATTACTACAGTGGTTTCCATCAAGTCCAAAGAGGGAGATTGTTGGTGGCTAATGTGTTGTCCTTGATGGAAATCTAATTGATAAATATGTTCTTGATGTCAACATTGTGATAATATGATCTCATGCAGCTTGGTACAAATACTACAAAGGACATGGACAGAGGAATGATAGTTCAATAACAGTTGGATGACAAAAGTAAAAGTTTGAGGAAGTATAACGAGGTTCCTATAAAGAAGGGTTGCGTACATACACAGGTCTTGTGAATAAAAGTATCCTACATAATCTAAGCCATAGTAATCTGGATACGTCTTTACCATGGTATTGGCCCACAATAATTAGAGCAATAATAGTTATTTGATCCCATCAAAGAATACTAATGACATTAGCAAGGGGTTTACCTAAGGTAATGGTTAAGACTAAAACTATAAAAGGAGATGGATATCAAGGTGTTGGGTGTGCAAGTTATGGGTTATTCATACGTAATCTGATATTAAACAGGGTTGCACCAGAAAACAAGGAGATGGCTCGGATCTGATAGATTTGAAAGTGTAGTGAAGACTAATGAATATACTTGTTTGATGTGTTTAAGATTATAGCATAATTGATATGTCTATGGTGATAATGATACTCTGATATGACTGTGTCACAGTGAAGTTTGTGAAGTATGTGTTGTGGTTGCAACGAAAGTATATTCCAGTAATTTCATATTTCTATGCTAGTTTGTTGCTGTATAGTTGCGTACATATGTGAATCTAGTTTCGTATAGTCATGTATAAATTCTGTGAATTTATTCTGTATCTTGATATTTTTACGCAGGCGTTATGCATGGTAGTCGCATACATATGCTAATATTTTTCTTGAATGTCACATATATGTTCTAGGGTTTTCAGTGCTAACAAATGATAACATTTGATGAGTTTTTTGTTGCCTGTCAATGAAGGCTTGATCATGCTGATCTTTATCTAACAATGTTGATTAGTTGTTCATGATTGGAATATTGTTTAGTAATGATGCTACAGTGATCTTTGATTGTTTCAGTGATCTGTGATTGGTTCAATGATATATGTATGGTTTAGTGGTTAATTCAATGTTGCAGTGATTCATGATGCAATATTCAGTGATTTGATATCTTTATGGAGGTGTAATGCAAAGGAAGAGCATACATATGTGGGTCTGCTTCAGAATAGTAGCGTATACATTATGAAGTATAGTTGAACATGGTTTGCAATAACAACACTTTTTTTCTGTGATCTGGTTAATATATTTTATATTTTATATCTGGGTATGATCTGGTTATGATATTTTATATATGTTATGGATTGGCTTGATCTAGTTGGAATGATTGATTGAGATTCAGTTTAATGATTGGTTTTCTAATTACACAATGATTCAATTGGTTCTACGATTGAAGTTCAGATTCAAAATTCAATTTTGTATTGAGCATAATGAAGGGTGTGGGTCCAGTATAAAAATATGATGAAAGGTGGCCTACAACTTTTGATATTTTGATTCAGGTGGATCTACTATGAAATATTATGAAATGTGGTCCACAAAGGGTGTTGAGGATTAAAGCCTTCAATGAGGGAGTCAGAGATTCCTTCTAGTGGTAGCTCGTAAACTTGTTAAGGGGGTAGGTGCTCCTTTCTGGTAGGAGCCAGTAAATGAGATCAGGAGGGTTGGATCTCCCTTCCAGTGGGTGTTGTAGAACATGTGGAGGTCGTAGCCTCCTACAGGTGGGTGCACGCATGCTGGTAAGACTTTATGCTAGTACAAGATGTAATGAAGTTTTTCTTTATAATAAAAGAATAAGATAGAGATAGGGATAGTGGTGGTTTTCTCCCACATTGGGTTTCCACCTAAAATCTTAGTGTTCATGCGTTTTGGTATGTTTGTTGTGTGTTGATGATCTATTTTCTCATTACTACTCATAATTTCTACTTAAAGAATGAATAATGAAGTAATGATGCACTAGTTAAAGATGAACAAATGATGAAATATATGAAAGGTTACTTAACTCAATATACAATTTTACTTTCACTAAAGTCGTGTACATACACGGGTTGCATGAATGAAAATAGTGTATAGAAATTTGAATATGAAATGAAAAGTTTAAAGTGAATCAAAAATATTGATTCACACCCACCTCCCCAGTATTTTTCCTAACATTGATGTAGACAATTAGGTATTTTTAAGGTTACAACCATACAAATAAAATGTCCCTCAAGAAAGTTAAGAAGGATAATAAATTATCACCCAATTATTATGGTTTTTACAAAGTGTTACAAAATATTGATAATATGACATAAAAATTGGAACTGCCTGCATCTTCCTGAGTACACCTAGTTTTCCATGTTTCTTGCTTAAAGAAGGTTATCAGTGATAAGCTTCTAGTTCAAAGAAGATTTATAAAAATTGATGAAGAAGGAAAAACCATATTAGATCCTAAAACAATCATGGAAACAAGAACCTGACAACAACAAAATCAAACAATTTCAAAATATCTCATTAACTGGAAGAACTTGCCCACTAAAGATTCCATATGAGAGGATGAGAATTTCAGACAGATGCATTCATAACTAGTCAAGAATTGAGGACAACACAGTTTTGAAGGAGAGGGGCATGTTAGGTCCCTATAATATTAGTGTAGACCCCTTATTATTATCATTAGCGTAGCCCCCTATTGTTATTGTTGTGCCCATGTATCCCCCATATTGTTATTGTCGTGCCCCATAGAAACCCACTATTGTTGTTTTTGTGCCCTTACATTATTATTTTTATGTAGGCTCTAATTATATTGTGACCCCTTAGACTCCTATATATATCAAGGAGGTATTTTCATTTGTATCATCCAAGGATTATTCACCTATGTGATGCAAAGGAGGTTTCCCCCTCAAAGAAGATAATTTTCAAGTTGTTGATCTGTCTTTTATTGTTTTTTGATCTAGTTGCATAACACAATTCAATTTTACGACGATGTTTAACACATGATGAAGTCAAAAAATATTTGAATGCATTTCGCTCTGGAGCATGTGGTAGTCATATTTCAAGGATTTCCACTTCTCAAAAAATCATATGCGCTAGATATTTATGGCCTTCTTTGTTCAAATATTGCATTGTTGCGATCCAAAAATGTCATAATTGTCAAATATATCATCGCAAAATGCATGCACCTCCTTCTCCTATTTAGCCAATAATTGTTTTTAGTCCCTTTGTGAAATGGGGCATTGATTTCATTACATGTATCCCTCACTCAGCCGAGGAGCATGGCTATATTATCCTAGTTGTGGATTATTTTACAAAATGGGTTGAGGCCATTCCTATATTTAGGGATGATGGTGAAATCATTGCTCTTTTTCTATTCAATCATGTGATTTCTAAGTTCTGCATCCCACAGGCCATAGTCACTATGGAAGCCACTTTCAAAACTTTATGAGATTGAACTTACCATGAAGTTTGGCTTACAACATGATAGCTCTACTCCCTATCACCCATAGGGAAATTCCTAGGTATAAGTCGTGAACAAAGTGATCTGAAATGATCATATGTTAAACTGAAGTAGAATTTATTATTGCAATCATTGAACCGAATGTTAATTTAAAGTGCTTTAACTGTCAGAATCGATTGAAAAGCGGTGAATTAACGACAATATTAAAACATGAGCAAGATGTAAACAGAAGTGAAGAATAGAAAAAACACAGCGATACCAGACAAGATGACTGATAACAGGGTTCTTCCCTGATGGACTATGTCTCCAGGTCCACTTTTAAGATGGGCATCTACTTTATTAGGATTGAATCCTAGGAAGTCGATTACACAAAAAATTAACCAGACTAATTATGCACACAAGAACTTTTGGTCACTGTCACAAGAAATCTCTCTGAAATAGATTTCTAATGCCTATCACGGTTCCCAATTCCAACTCTGAATGCTCCTGTTACACTGAAAACTAAACGGCATATATCCTCTAGAATCTGCACACAAAACTCAAAAACCACTCTCCCCCACCGTCAATGATCTAATTGAGGATTTATAATGTTTTGGATGCATTCTAACTTCTTATGCCCCAGATTATCATGAACATGCTTGCTCTAATTTTGGATTCAAGTGCTCAATCTTGTCATGAATTCCCACCTAGGGATAAACTTGCATGGTCTTCGAACTAGTTTAATGTCAAACAATAACCAAGAAACCCAAAATACCATAGTTCATCCAGGCGGTCAACAAACAACGCACACTAGCTAACTGCCCATGTGAAAAGGTCACGAGCTAACCACAAATGGACAGTGATGCAGGTTTGTTCAAGTGGTTTCAAAATCGCTTATTGACTCCACATGTGACAACTGCCTCTGGCAGTTATTGTCAACCCTCTTCGATGCAATCACAGTCTAAGAGTTCACATGCTCATAGTTACGGTTCCCATCCGCCACGGTTAGCACTGTAACCTCCATCGTTGTTTAACACAACGTTCACATGTCACATGTTATGGTTTCCATATTCGCTATGGTTAAAGCCTGTCATATCCACTCAGTTAACTGTCTATTCACATGCCCGTAGTTTCAATGTGGTTTAAACTTGCAATTAGTCACTGTTTTATAAGTGTTTTTCAATGTTTTTATGTGTTTTTCAATGTATTTCATGACCCGAGAGGGTTTAGTGTTTAGAATTAATGTATTTTAACACATGAATTAAAGGATTTAGGGTTATAGACTTAGGTTAAGGTCAAAGTGTTAGGGTTTAGGTGCTAGGTTAAGTTTAATGTGTTAGGTTTTACATCATTTTGATTTAAAACCCCATGTACAACACATTATCACAATGTGACATAAAACCCCACATGGCGATACCTATTCCATCTTTGACAACCAAACCTTAGTGGAACTAACGACACCCACATGTCAAAAACCAGGTACAAAACATTTTCCTTCGAACACCATGAAAACCATATCAATAATTGACATCACCGAACAACCATAAAATTACTAATGAAGCTGAAGATACTAGACAATGAATGTTGACAACGAAACTGGCGAAGCTAATAAAGTTCAAGAATTCATCGATAATGATCATTTTGACAACCATTTGGATTTGAACCATTGAAGACTCTGTTCATGCTAGACTGAAAAGATCCTCCTGGATCAATCCTCTCCACTTGAAATATTTTGGACCAAAAATGTTTGACTTGATCAGACAGTAGGTGAGGGTAGAGCTCCCTCACTCTCCACCTTGTCCGGAAGATGTACCAATACATTCAATCAACCACCTAAAAGTGATGACCCTGATGATGTTGATCATAGAATCCTTTGAATTTGTGACATGTTCCATCCATCCGCAGTATGTACAACTTGCAAAGATGGTCAAACAACCTGTTATGAACATGGCAATTGACTTCTTTCCAAGAACTACCATC
>APFE030322784.1:0-13783 GCA_000404065.3 Pinus taeda
AACAGATTGGGGTTTTTCCAGGGGAAAACATAAGCATCATCACCAATACAGTTTCATCAATATACTCAACTGATTTGTTACCCAAGATGGAACTGATCATATCTGCAAGGTCTATGCCCAATTGGTTGAGGTAGCCAACAAAAATAGGAGGGTGAAGCACAGTATCAGAGTTGATAAACAGTTGGTTCAGCTTTGTGATCTGAGCATCTGTCAACAATCTAGCTCCTTGGTTGATGAGATCCAACAAAGACA
The DNA here is from genome assembly GCA_000404065.3 of Pinus taeda. Taxonomy (NCBI): domain Eukaryota; kingdom Viridiplantae; phylum Streptophyta; class Pinopsida; order Pinales; family Pinaceae; genus Pinus; species Pinus taeda. Next base: position 253 of record APFE030322784.1, read on the forward strand.
AGGGAACCAATTTCTTCTCAGTCTTAAACTGCAGCATCTCTCTAATGGACTCAGGGGTGATGTAGAATACAACTGAGCCTAAAGGGTCAAGCACAACTCTCTGAGTGGGATCATAGCATACAGCACACAGTTGAATCAAGTCAGGGAATTGGTTGACCTGAGGGAGCCTGAAGATTGGGAGGAAGGAATCCCAAATGCCCAATATATCTGTCCTATCTTCATGTTTGGCCTTTAGCTCATTTAGCAAGTGGAGGTGGAACTTGCTGCGTGTTATGGAATCCTCTGAGATTTGGTAATCTAGGTCTGCCAAACCCTGCCACTCCAATTCTCTCTGAGGGGCATTCAAAGGGGCAACATTGAGGGCCATAGGTGCAACTGGAGTCTCCATGGTTACTTAAAACTCGGTTTTGTATGTAGATTGATGTTACTAGACTGGGAAACAGAAAGAGAGTACTGCTTGGGTGAAGAAGTGAATTGCGAAATGGAGGATGACAGGGTAAACTTGCAGCAATTGAAATACTGCACACAGTTACTTGAGAAGGTGAATACTTGTCTTTAGCACACCCTTCTTAATAATTAGGTGTAGGTACCAGGTTTTCTGTTCACGACTGCGCAAATAGAATGAAGGTTTTTAATGAGAATTTTGTTTAAACAGGCTCGACTACTGAATTTCGACTGTTCAATTTCCAAATGGGAACTTGGTGCAAGGTGTTCACCGGTGAATTATGCGTTTTTAGTGTCTTGAGGTAATTTTCACCTATTGTAGAGAAAACCAGGCACAAAGAAGATTTGCAGGGATAAATACCTGGTGAAATCGACGGTCCAGGTCACGAATGTAGGTGGGTAAGTGTGCCAAAGGTCTCCAGGTCGATTTGAGTAGGTTGGTGCAATTTTGGACGTAAAATGCATGCAGAGGGCGCAACAACATTTTTTGCAAAAAGTGCAAAAAAACGCGAAAAATTGACAAAATATGGATTTTTGGGACATTCGCGCCTTTTTCGGATGACGTCAACATGACGTCATCAGGTGGGTCAGGGTCGGGTGACGTCAGCATGACATCATTAGGTGACGTGGCAGCCTATGAGTGGTCCACGGGGGTGGTGAGGTGGCAGACAGGTGGAGCAATGGTGGACGGGGGTTGCGGACACGGCGATGATGCAGGCAGTGACGCGACGCTGATGTTGGTAGGCGGATTGGTGGAAAACCGGAAACCACAGCAGTATCATATCGCACCGCTTTTGATACGGAAAGGAATCTGTCAGAGGGGGCTCTGATACGATTTGGGGGTGACACGTGGCCGAGGCCTGACGTCAGCCTCTGACAGATATCGGACAATATCTTTCGGACGTCGGGGCCGGTCCGATATCCGCGTCAACCGTCGGATGAAAAGTGCTTGATCGGACGGTCGACGGGCCAATGACCTGCACAGATGATACGGCGTCGGGCGGGTATTAAAATATTACTTTCCTTGGGATTTGTGCCCAGTGGGATCCTTAGATTTTTCCGCGAATTGCATGGTTTTCTTATGTATTTCTACAAAGGCGTGTTAATCACAAAACTTAGGAAAAAATGGGTTTTTGATGAAATTTCTTTTGCAAAGTCACGTGCACCTCAAACCTTGGATAAATGCACAAACAATAATTTTTCAATGTATTTTGTATAAAACATGCATAAATCCCGAACTTAGGCTAAAGCGGAAAAAGTGGGTTTTCAAGGTATTTTGCCTTTTGAGCGGGTTAAAAGGGTGAAAAGGGTTTTTCCAAGGTTTTTTAGGCAAAATGAAGGGTTGGCTAGGTAGATGAGTTTGTGAAGGTGGAAAAGAGGTTAGGCTTGGGTTCCCAAACTGACCAGATGTCAATTTGATTCCCTGGAAATGAATCATATGGCTATAATGCCAAGGAGGGGATATTTATAGAATGCTTAGGGTTTATACACCATGGTGTTATAATAATAGGGAAAGGGTGACATAGGGAGTTAGATAATAGAAGTTAAAGGTTAATATGGAGGGAGAAGGTGCTTGAGGAGTGATATTACTAAGTTTACTTGAAAACAACTTAGTTTAGGGAGTAGATCAAAATGAAAAGAATTTTGCACAAGAAATGTGGCTCTTAAAGGCAACAAGGACCAACATAAAACCTTGAATTCTTACATAACCACAACTGGTGAAGGGATGTTAGTAATGAGTGATAAGTCAGGAAAAAAAAAAGGGAAGTTAGACATGCTCCATTGTGTTGTTTTCCTTGTATTGATCAGCAAGATTAAGTTTGGAAGGAACACCACTTATGCAACCCCATCTACCTACCCATCTATTTGCCTAGCATTTTTTGTTTCTTCTTGGAGGGTGCACTTGGACTTGCAGACCCTTATGTGCCTTTTCTTTTCCCTTGGCTTTTTCCTTTGATTTCCTATCTAGCACTACCCTTATTTCTTCCAAGGCCCCAGATTAAGCAGTTGGGAACCTTAGCTTCTCTGCCTAACTACTGATCTGCCAAGATTAAACAGTTTGGACAGACTTCTTTCTCTATTCTACAATAGAAAATTGAAACATGGCATGATCCAGATTATACTATTGGACCATCCATCAAAATTTAATAAACATGAAGGCATGTACACACCTTGCCTTTCCTTGGAAATATGGGATCTTTGTATCAACAAAGCAGAGCATATTTGGCATTTGTATTTGCCCATCATGAAATATGAAACCTATTGGTATAGGTATCCAACAATAGGGAGGTAGACTTTTCTATTGAGTTAGTGACATGGGCAGCTCCAGCATCAAAAGCACCTTACAGGATGAGCACACCTGAGTTGGTTGATTTAAAGTTGCAACTAAATTAAGTGTTGGACAAATTGTAAATTAGGCCAAGTGTATCACCTTGGGGTGCACCGATATTGTTTATAAAGAAGAAACATGGTACTCTCAAATTATGCATTGACTACAGGCAGTTGAACAAAGTGACCATCAAGAACAGGTACCCTTTATCAAGGATTGATGACTTGTTTGATCAGCTGAAGGGAGCATCAATGTTATTGAAGATTGGTCTAAGATCCAGATACCATCAGGTATGCATCAAACAGGAATACATTCACAATATTGCATTTTGGACTAGGTATGGGCATTATGAGTTCGTTGTTGTTTCGTTTGGCTTAGCTAATGCTCCAACTACATGTATGTGTTTGATGAATAGTGTGTTGCATCCATATTTAGATAAGTTTTTTATTGTGCTCATTAATGACATATTGCTATATTAGGAAGAGCATGTGGAGCATTTAGAAACAATGTTGAGGTTGTTTAGGGAGCATCAGTTGTGTGGTAAGCTCAACAAGTCTAGTTTATTTCAGATTGAGGTACAATAATTGGGACATGTTGTCTCCAAGGAAGGTATTGTAGTAGATCCAGAGAAGATAAGGGCCATCATGGAGTGGGTAGCTCCTAAGAATGTAGATGAGGTGAGATATTTCATCGGTTTGGTAGGTTACTTGATCCAAGTGGATGTTGGTGTCCACTTGCCTATCCCACTTGGACCCCCTCAACTGTCTCTTTTAGTTTTTTTGTTTCCTTAATTGTAGCAAAGTTTACTATTTTTAGCAATTTTTCGGGTCCTAAACTTCCTGAGCCATTTTGAGGTCCTAAACGATGTTTCCTTGGAAATCTACGCCAGTGATTTTATAATAAAATCATCTTTTCCGTCATATTTCTCAAAGAGATATTTCCAACGAGGTATCATGTGTGTAAAACAACGATAATATGACCAAGTATGACCCCAAGAAGTTGGCTATCCAACTAACCCCAACGGGGCCCATAAACTCTTGGTGTTACATCTCCTCAGGTTAGGGTTTTGGTTGTTTAGTGTTTGCTCTTACTTTTCAATAATACAAAGGCCCTTGAGCCTCATTGTAATGAAGTTCAGAGGAATGTAGTTGCCACATCTCTTCTAAGAGATAAGCTACCATCACCGAGCTAGTTTATTTCCATTTCTGTTTGTAAGCATATTCCAGTATTTTACATTAATGAAATGAAGTATTATTTCTGCTGCATCTCTATATTTATGGTTATCTTTGTAATTTGTTGTGTTCTTGTTTAAATCCAGATAAGTGGTATCAAAGCGGTCTGCTGTTTCTCTATTTTTCTTTGCATGTCCCCAATGAGGTCGGGTTATAAGGAGTTAGGGCTTGAACTAGTCAAACCTTTGCTAGACCAGCCTCGGAAATACCGACAACCTCCCATGGCGGAAGACAAGAAAGATGAGGGGGTAGGAGATCCTATCAAAATATTTGTCGAAGAAGCCCTCAAGTGACAAAGGAATGTGATGATGGACAACTTTGCCCAGATCCTTCAGCATCTACCTAGGGGCGATGCATCTACTACCAACAACTACTCTTGAAATGCCACACCCTTTAAGGTACAGGTTAACTTTGAAATCCCCATATTCGAGGGTCAAATAAATGTAGATGTCATAGATAAATGGTTAAATTTTATAGAAGTGTATTTTTTTGTTCATGATTTTACCATTTGGGGAAAGATTACTTTCGCTCTTCTCAAAGAAGTCCCCCACATCAAGGACTGGTGGGAAACTTACTGTGAGCATAAGGATGAAAGTATGAACTCACTGTTTTCAGCCGCACCCACTTGGAATTCATTCTAGGATGCCATCAAGGAGCAATACTACCTTGTAAGAAGATATGAGGATAAATACATAAAGTGGAACATGGTGCAGTAGGGAAGGGACCAAGACATGCCATAGTTTACCAATATTTTTCATACCCTTCACACAGAGTTGGGTATTAAGGATTATGAGTGGAATTTTATACTCAAATACCATGGTTGCCTACACAGGTACATCCAGGACGAGATGGATTTCCTAGATATCTCCTCACTCGGCACGACATATCGATGCACTTTCAAGATCAACCAGAAGTTTAAACAGATGAAGCAATACTTTGGATCCGTGAATCTGAAGTAAGGGAAAGGCTTCCCCAAACCGTAGAACCAAGGAAAAACCCAAGACGGTGTGACCCAAGACAACCCATTGAAGCTGCAGGAAAATAACAACACCACAAAGTCGAAGAAGGACATAGGAAAGTGGTGTGAGTTATTTAAGAGCCCCACTCACAACACAAGTGAGTTTCGGACCAAGCAGTAGCTAGTGGCCAATTTGTAGGCTTTAGAATCAGATGCATGTTCCGACCCTGAGTTAGAACTTGACAAGAGGAATGAAAATGGGAAGCAGATCATTGACATGGAGCCTAGCACCACTGTTACCACTGGCAAGATCCAGAAGAATGAGCCTGAAGATCTAGAGGATGGGGAGCATATTTTCCACTCACAGATGTGGGTGAAGGGTTCGCCGCTGCAATTCATTGTTGACAATGGGAGCCAAAAGAACCTCACTTCAGAAAAGGTCATGAAATGGTTGAGCCTACCGACTAGACAACACCCGTAATCATACAGTATCGGGTGACTTCACCAAGGGCGAGAGATCTGAGTCTACCAATAGTGTCTCCTTTTGTACAACATCAAGCCCTTCACAGATGAAGTATTGTGTGATGTTGCACCTCTGGATGTTTGTGACGTATTATTAGGCCAACCATGCTTGTGGAAGCGACATTCTATGTATGACTCAAGGCCCTGCGATATTAATATTTCTTTGGGTAACTCATTATATAGGATACCAGAGGTAGCCCCACCTATAGCCACCTCTTTGATCTTTGCTAAGAAATGTAGTAAGATCATCTCCTAGACAAGGAAATTTATTTTATTTGTGATTCGCTCTCAAAGCAAGGGGAAGATCATAGCCACATCCATGGCCCCCGGGAAGTTCCTCCATGCAGTATAAGTAGGTGGATATGGTCATGAAAGAATACAAGAACATCTTCTCCTCACCCATAGGGGTACCATTGTACTATCAAGTCAATCATTCATTTGATATGACTCCCGGAGCACCTCTACCCAACGAGCTGATATATCATCACTTGATTCTAGAAAATGCCAAGCACAAGCAGTGACATGACCAACATCAGGTGTCACACAAGTTTCAAGTAGGCAATAAAGTCTAGTTGCATTTACAGAAATAACACCTTAGAAGACCCCATCAGAAGCTCAAACCACTCCGATATGGTCCTTACACCATTAGGAAGGTTGTGGAAAATAATGCTTTGAAGCACAACATTCCCCCATTCCTTAGCTTACACCAAGTGTTCACTGTGGATCGCCCTCGACCATGCTTCCCACCATTACTAGACACATCACAAATTGCAGAACAACTCATCAGGGACCAAGTTCAGCAAAAGTTTCCGCATCTCATGAAGGCACTCAACGCAATGGGGACCATTACTTCCTAAGGGGGGAGGAATGATCCAGGTGGATGTTGGCAGCCACCCACCTATCCCACTTGGACCCCCTCAATTGTCTCTTTCAATTTTTCCATTTCCTTAATTGTAGCACAATTTACTATTTTTAGCAATTTTTCGGGTCCTAAACTTCTGGAGCCATTTTGAGGTCCTAAACAAAATTTTTGTGGCAATCTACTGCCAATGTTATTTTGTTAAAATTGTCTTTTCCATCGTAGTCCTCGGAGATAAATTTCCAATGGGGTATCATGTGCGTCAAATGGAGATAATATGACCAAGACATGACCTCAAGGAGTTGGTTGTCCAACTAACCCCAACGGGGCCCATAAACTCTTGGTGTTACATCTCCTTAGGTTAGGGTTTTGGTTTTTTAGGGTTTTCTCTTATTGTTCAATAATAAAAAGGCCCTTGAGCCTCATTGTAACACAGTTTAGAGGCATGTAGCTACCACATCTCTTCTCAGAGATAAGTTACCATCGCTTGAGCTAGTTTATTTCCATTTCTATTTGTAAGTATATTCTAGTATTTTACATTAATGAAATGAAGTATTATTTTTTATTCATCTCTGTATTTATGGTTATCTTTGTAATTTTTCATGTTCCTGTTTAAATCTGGATCGCTACTATAGCAGGTACATTAGGAACTTCTTGCAGATTACTTATCCCATTACATCGTTACAAAGAAAATGTAAGAAGTTTGAAAGGACTGAGGAGTGTGAGGCTAGCTTTGAGAAACTCAAGTAGTTGTTGACACATGCACTAGTACTATAGATTATAGATCTAGACAAAGAGTTTGTGTTATGCACAAATGCTTGTAAGAGAGGGCTTGGTGGATTCCTTATTTAGGATGGACAAGTGGTATGCTATGAGTCCCAGAAACTAAATGAGCATGAGAAGAACTACCTAACACATGATTTGGAGTTAGCCGCGATATACATGCATTGAAGATGTGGAGACACTATCTTCTTGGTAGAATATTTGTACTTATGAGTGATCACATTAGTTTGAGGTATTTGTTTGACTAGCCGAATCTGAACACCAGGCAGGCTATATGGTTGGCCAAGATCATCGAGTTTGATTTCAAGATTAGGTACATCAAAGGTAAAGAGAACAGAGTGGAAAATTCTCTTAGTAGATAGATATAGGTAAATCACTTAGCAACTATGAGCTCCTATGGGATAAATCTACAAGATAGGATCTTGCAAGCAGGTCAATAGGATGTCGGATATATGGATATTGTGCATAGTTTACAGCAAAGTACCTGTACAGGTACAGGTAGTGGTATAGGTACAAGTACAGGTACAAGTGGTAGTAAAACTACATGTACAAGTATAGGTGTAGGTGCACAAGGTATGGAATATTGTCTTACAACTTATGGGTTGGTCAGGTTCCAAGATACGATATATGTACTAAATAACAATAAGCTCAAGAAGGTGATTTTGAGGGATTTTCATACGAAACCTTATTCAAGTCACCTAGGGTATCAAAAGACATTAACTGTAGTGAAGAGATTTTACTATTGGCCAAATTTGAAGAGGGATGTAGCAGAGTTTGTCGCTAGATGTTTTGATTGTCACTGAGTGAAATAAGAATGCAAATATTTGGGTGGACTATTATATCTAATTGTGATTCCCAAATGGAAATGGGAGACTATATCCATGGATTTCATCATAGGTTTGTTGAATACAATGAAACAACATGATTCCATTATGGTCGTTGTGGACAGGTTAACAAAGGTTGCACAATTCATTCTAGTGAATTCTACATTCTTAGTTAGTGATGTGGCATAGGTATTCTTTAGAGATGTAGTTAGACTACACAGTGTTCCAAAGAAGATTGTGTCAAACAGGGATGTGAATTTCACTTCCAATTTTTGGAAGGAGTTATTTGTAGGTTTGGGCACAAAGGTTTCCTTCAGCACAACTTATCATCCCTAGTAAGAGGGTCAACAAGATACTGTAGGATATGTTGAGGATGTATGTAATGCATCAACAAAGGAAGTGGCAAGATTATCTCCCTTTGGTAGAGTTCTCATACAACAACGATTATCAAGATTCATTGAAGATGAGTCCTTTTGAGGCATTGTATGGGTGGAGTTGTAACACTCCTATTAGTTAGAGTGATCTGGTTAACAGGTTATTGACTGGACTAGATATGTTGGAAAACATGGAACAGGAAATGCAGGTAATCAAGAAGAATCTAAAGGAATCATAAGATAGGAAGAAGAGTTATGCAGATAGGAACATGTTGTTGAAGGAGTGATAGGTTGGGGTATAGGTGTACTTTCATGTCAAACCGAAGAAGAGCTCCTTGCCGATTCTGGTACCACGGTTTTGTGGACCCTTCAGCATCATTGAGAGGGTTAGGCCAGTAGCCTATCTACTTGTGCTGCCTCAGATCGTGAAAGTACATGATGTTTTCCACGTATCATTGCTTAAGAAGTATGTTAAGGATGATGGTCATGTGATTGAATGGTCTGTATTGCAGGTGGAACTAGATGGAGAATTCTAATCAGAGCCTCAGTGTATATTGCAGAAAAAGGTGCTCATGCTTAAGAACTAAGAAATCGAGCAATTTAAGGCACAATGGAAGCACTTCAGGTCCAATGAAGCTACATGGGAGATGGTGGATCAGATGCAGGCTATGTAACCTTCCTTATTTTCCGGTTGAGGCAAAGCAATTTTGATATGGTGGTTTGGTATATGCTTTATGGTGGTTTGATATGTGCTTTATGGTGGTTTGGTATATGCTTTATGGTGGTTGATATATGCTTTATATGGTTGGGTATATGCTATATGATGTTTTGATATATTCTTAGATATGGTGTGTAGTACATGTTTCGATATATGCTTTGGTATATGATTTGGTATATGTTTTGGTATATATTTTTGGTAATGTTTCTATATGTACACATATATAGATGTAAATACCACCATGAGTTATGTTTTAAATCTCCACTATGTGGTACGACTGTTATGTCATTATGATTATGTTGTCATGTTACTATGCTATCATGTGGTTATGCTATCATGATGTTATGTTATCATGATGTTATGATGTCATGTGGATTGGCACTCAACAAGATGATCATTGTAAATACTATAATAAGTTGTATTATAAAGCTCCACTATGTGGAATGTTGTCATGTTGTCATGATGTTTTGTCTTGAGTAGGTCTTTCCTTGTAAATACTGCAATGAGCTATGTTATAAAGCTCCATGAGTAGTATGTTTTTGTTCAGTAGGTTGTTGAGGTATATGTGTGATTGAAAACCGAGGATGGTGTCCCCCAAGGGGGAGGGTTTTGTGACAATCCTGGTGAAAATTAAATGCAATAAAAGTAAATAAAGACAAAATAATAAGTTGCCATGGATGATGGGACACTTATTCCAAGCTAAATGTTGGGCAAAATCCTAGTGATGGGGATCACTTGTGATGGTTATGGCTAAGGAAATTGGCAAAGGCAATGGCTAAGCCTTTGGAAAGGCAAAATGGCATTTTTGGCACATTTATTTATGAAAATAATGGAAATTAGGAGAAAAGGGAGGTGAAATATCACAGGTTTCATGTGAGGAGGAAATTGAAGGAAAATAATAGAAAATGAAGAAAAGCCTTGCCTCATTCATAAAAAGGATTTTTAACATCAGTTGGTAACCTTTTTTCAATACAATTTTGGAGCTCTCTCATTATTGACTCTCTCTCTCATACTCTTGGAGACTTAGAGTTTTCTTGGAACACTCTTGGAGGGTGTGGCATAGTTGGATTCTTGTAGAAAGCAGGCAAAGGAAGAGCATGAAAGCACAAGAAGGCATCACGATCAATACCTACATGAGATTTTCTTGCAGGTACCTAGTTGCATGTATGTTTCCTTCACTAGTTTTGGCATGCATGGCATATGCATCTGGATTTTTGGTCGTGATTTGTCATTAGCATGGAGGATGGTCGGGATTGAGAGTAGATTGCCTGGCCTTGCCATTTCTTGGATAGCCATGGTGATTGTGGGTTTATTTTCATTGTTGTGTTTTTGGTTGGTTCTCATGTTTCCTTAGCTTGGGTTGAGTTATTAGTCCTACAACCTTGGTTGGACAAATTCTCTAGAGCCTTGGAATAACTTGGGTTGAGTTACTAGTCCTAGAGCCTTGGAATAACTTGGGTTGAGTTACTAGTCCTAGAGCCTTGGTTAGAAAAATGCTTTGGAACCCTTGGTGGGTTGAGTTACTAGTCCTTGAGCCTTGGTTGGACAAATGATATGGATCCCAGTAAAAGTTGTGGGTTGATTTACTAGTCATGGAGCCTTGGTTGGACAAATGCTCTAGAGCTCTGGAAGGCTTGTATAGAGACTGATCTGATGATGGTTTTGTGATGTTCGACCATGAGGTGGAATCATTGTTTGATGGGTTAAGGTAGATGGCCTCTGAAACCCCTAGATGGTTTTTTGATTGATGTGTACTTGAGATCCCACATTCATGCTTGGAATATGGCACGATGGTGAATGGATGAAGAGATATTTGGCTCAACCATTCTATGGTCAGATGGAATGTGGAAGTCCCATCTCGAGTTTGGATTTTGCATCATTAATGAAATGTTATTTCTCCTTTTATTTCTATGAGCATTTTGATGGATTGTAGGTGGTCTATATGGATTTACTTTCACATGTATTTATGTGCTTATTATGCTAGTTATGTATGTGTTTTATGACAACAGACATGTATGGATCTCCTCATGTTTTTACTTGTATCTATGACCTAATGGATGGAATGGAAGTTCATATGTTGAGGCATCAATGGTTCTTAGCGATTCTTAGCTAAGTATGAGACCCCTATGCTTAGAACTGTTAATTACACCTATTAATTACACCTGTCATGGTTAGTAGGGGTCCAGTTAAGGTCTTGAATAAGTATTTTCTTTAGTATGGTCATTTCCATTTTATTTTACTTATCTAAAGAGATGTTTTTCACTTATGGGTAGTGACCTAGGCTATGGGCCTAAAAAAGTGGCTCAAATCCTAAAGTTGTTGGCATAGCACTGACAATTTTGGTCTTTGGTCATTGACAGGCGAGCCTGTGAAAGCAACTTTGAGTTGTTGGTCACACTCATACCTATAGAATGAGACAAACTGAGCCTTAAATTGTCCAAAAGCTTAATGGGACACCAAGGCAAGTTGTCTAAAGTATTAGATTGGTTCCTAAGGGTCATGTAGCTGATAATTGATGTTAATATGGTGTGTTTCCATCGATTACACTTCGTTAACATGACTTAGGAGGTCAAATCATATCATAGTGTCCCGTCGTCGCTTGTTTACCCTGGCTGGTGGGTTGCTTAGGTAGATGTGGGAGGAGGGTGTTACATTTCCCACACAAGCTACCCCTGAACTCTCCCTTTTGGTCATCCCTCCATGGTGGTGAAGTCCCCCATGCCAATAAATAATCACTAAAATCCAATGGAAGGTCAGAATGATCTCCCCTGTCAAACCCAACTCACCCCCAAAGGTATTTGAACTATCAAGTACTGTGATGTTAGGGTCCTAAGCCCATCTAATTGTCTAACATGCTCATACCATAGCCTCATATCCTGCAACTGTCGTCCATACTATATGTGATGATTGAAGCTATGGCCAACTTGCCAAGAGGACTCAACAATGACCACATTTATCACTCCATGGTTGGCCCTAATCCTGAACACCCACTTGCCTCACCATATGATGAAGAGCTCGATGATCCCCCATGTGTCAAATTGATAATGAAATGGATCACCAACTATCCTAATTGTACTCACTAAGTAATGGAGTGTCCCCCACATCAACTGGATCCCTAGTTCCCATAACCATACTAGTGGTCCACAACTCCCACACCTCATGGGTTGTCACTACGTAGCACTACTACTTACTAGATACCCTCTTATTCTCATATTTGACCCATGTATGTATAGCATAGGTGGACCCCAAGTATCATGAATCTATCCCAAGCATGCCAATATGCCTTGATCTTGTGAGACCATGCAATGAAATTAGCTATCTCGTCTCCTAATGATACATCTGGACACTACTCGGAGTCTGGGTACCCTCCTGTAGATGAATTCTACCACCCACTATCACTTAGGCTCCTGTCATCAATAAAAGGCCTCAGTACATCATTCATGACTCTCATGAAGGTAGCAGGAGCATCAGTTAAGCCAAAAGGCATAACTAAACACTCACGCAATCCCTGCTTTGTTTTGAAAGCAGTCTTCCATACATCTTTCTCTGCAACTCTGACCTCATCGTAGCCACTATGCAAGTCCAACTTGGAAAAGTAAACAACTTCTTTCAAATAATCTAATTAATCATCTATGCGAGGAAGGGAATAATGATTTTTTATCATTATCTTATTCAGTGCTCAGTGATCAATGCACATTCTCCATGAGCCATCTTTCTTTCTCACCAAGACAATTGGAGACCCACATGGTGATGTGTTAGGTCTTATGAACCCTTTCTCGAGCAGCTCATGTACCTTCTTCTTGATTTCTACATTCTCTAAAGTGGACAACTTGTACATTTCGATGTTAGGCAATGGAGCATCTTGCTGCAAATTAATATCATGTACTATTTCCTTTTTGGGTGGCAGACCTTTAGGTTCTTGAAATATCATATCATATTCTGAAACAACTTTTTCTAAATCATCTTGTTGTTTAGCATCACAACCTTCAAATACATTGGTTTTATCAGGTTTATTTTCCTTTACAACCATCATTAAAAATTGCTTGCATGAATTTACAATTAGTTTCATCTGCCCTGAGTTTATGAAAGTATAATTATTCTTGAGTTTATGAGCTCTTACAATATATTCAATTCCATCTTTAACGAGTTGATACTTGTTTTCAGTTCTATATAAAATTGCTTTTCTATCATACAAGTAAGGACTTCCTAAAAAAATTTCATATATATCCAAGGGAACGATATCTAACTCAACCTCATCTACAAATGCTGACCCAAAAGAAAACCTAAGTTTACATTGTCTAGTCACTTGTAGCTTTTCTTTATCACATACCCAACCCAATGGATATGGCTTCTTGTGAGGTGTGGTCAGTAATCCTAGCTTCTTTACAATTGCTTCAGAAATTAAGTTTACTTGTGAGCCACTATCAAACAAAGTATCAATCTTTTGATGCTTGGAAATAACTCTAATATGAAAAAGCTCATGTCTTT